>CM077090.1:0-47744 GCA_039513925.1 Platanthera zijinensis | reverse complement strand
CTTGCTCATTTTTCAAATCATCAGTGGCAACATTCTCCACATCATCCCATCAGCAACTTTCATTCTCCACATCATCCACATCATCCTCATCAGCAGCAGCATTCTCCATATCATCCTCTACTTCCTCCTTGTCAGCCTGATCAGTAACGAGGGTATCCACTGCATCCTTTGCAATCAGGGTAATATCAACGACGGCGTCTGCTTGATCTGAAGCTGAGACTTCCATCCTGATAGTAGCAGAAGGACTGGGTACTGACTCCCCCTCAGTTCCTGCATGCAGCAGATCAGGAACTTCACTAGGTTCATCCAAAGGATTTTTGAACTCATGAGCTCTGTCTTCTTCATCAACATGTGTTCCAGACGCACCCCCTTGGGCAATTCTTCGTTCCCACCTATCAAAGACACTGGAGTCCATCTTCTTTAGGTAGTGAAGGGGAACTCCCTTAGTCATATCAAATTTGTCTCCGTCCATCTTATTCAGGTATAGGATGATGATTCTCCCGAAGTTAGGAGTACGTAGGGTATCTTTTATCTTCTCAAATAACATGGCCCCCCCAGTTGAATTTCTTTCTGCACACTATAGCCATCAGGATCTTAAACATGTCACCTGATATATGATCATGGGAGCTAGGTTTGCAGATCAGAACCTTCCCTATGATATCAGAGGGGAGCTTTCCTTCTTCGTTCATGTCCTTGCATTTTATAGCCTTGGTACCTCGTGCTACTCAACAGAACAGTAGTGTCCTTGCACGATCATTTTCATCTAGATAGTCCTCTTGTACTGAGCTGGTAAGATGGAGGTGATGTGATAGTTTTGCAGCAGCCATCTTGATCCTTAGTCCAGCTATCTTACTCTTTATTAGGGTATCCTCGTGACGTAGCTTGGCGGTTGCGTAAAACTCAAGGACTTCCTTGTCTAGGACTTTGCACGGGTGCTCGAGAATGAAGGAGAGCCCAGCTTGTTCTAGCATCAAGATGATGTTCCTGAATTCATCAGAAGCATGGGAAAAACCAGTCCTAACCAACTCACTCCCAGTGAGGAGCCCGACCGTTGTTCGAGGAGCCATTATAAACCTAAACAAGTTACACTCAATGAACTTAACTCTATCTAAATCTATAGTTTGTAGGAACTAAACTAGTAGGAACTAGACAAGTTACAAACGAGCTAATGATTCAAGGAAGAACGGTCGTTACCTTTTACTCGGAGGGGGAAGGTAGAAAAATCTAGGCAGGCGGTGAGCGGAGAGAAGCCCTAGTCCGATGAGAGGCTTGCGTCAGGACGGAATGCTGGCGGTGAATCGGCGAGACACTTGCATCAAGCAGATGCCGTGGACGGGAAGCCCGAGCCGAAGGGGAGAGGACAGCGGGCGGACTACACTCGATGGGAGCGACGGGAGCGACGGGAGCGACGGGAGTCGATGAGAGGCAGACATGATTTCGCAGGTTCCGCTGGGAAGCTGTTTCTGCAGAGTCGATGGGAATGCGATGGGTCGGGAGGAGAGTTTCCGCTTTTTATTTCCGAATTTTGCCGCTGTTTCCGATATTTCTGCTGGTTGTGGAGGTTTCTGATATTTTCGCTATAAATTTTTTCCTCTATTTCCGCACGATTATTATAATCGACAGGAATCCTGTTTATTTCACCTAGATTTCCTTTTTCCTCTAAACAAAGGATATCAAGTTTTCTTATGATATTTAAGTTGAGTTCAAGGAAGGCTTACACTAGAAATAAACCCCGGCTTATCCTTGTTGGATTCAAAATGTAATATTGTAGTTTCAACTATTGATACAAGTCCCTTGAGAGTCATAGGACCATTTACACCCCTTTCTTACCATATCAAAATTTTGACAGTTAATCAGTTTCCACAATATGGATCATACGGATATTAGCTTCCGTGTCCTTCAATCAGGTGTGTGTGTGTGTTATATATATATATATATATATATATATATATATATATATATATATATATATATATATATCTTGAAAGGGAATCTACACATGTGTTTGGATATATATATATATATACATCTATGTAATGCGATTCAATTTTCGAAACTGAATGCGCGTACCTGGGATCATTAGGTTGATCATTTGGATCCACTGTTTGAAGTACAACGGGTATCAAGTTCAAGTAGGACACTGTAGTTAGCATTATCTCTGGTCTCATATACTTGTTCCATAGCAAGCCTAGAACATCTCTTGTCTAGGTCCCATCAGGTTCATTGGTGCCTAGACTATCCTGCAAAAAAGAATTACCTTACCTTAGGAACCCAATAGGTATTGGGTCCTAGGTTCTTGTCAGCATAAAATACAACATGCCTTCCTATAGGATTTCTGTCAGGAAGGCTATCTCTTGCCAAAGGATGTGGACATACCCTTGCCCTTGGCACAGAAGGATTGTTCCAACAATCTATGGCAAAGTGTCCCACTCTGCCACAACACCAACACTCATGAATATTGTATCTCCTTTTCTGACCGGATCTACTGACTGAGTTAGTCATGATCTTAGGTCTGACAGGGGTAGAGCAAGTTCTGCTCACAGATTTACCTTTTCCACTGAGACTCGAGGGAGGGCGGATGGAGAACATGTGGTGAGTGTCCTGAGGCCTGGGAGGTGGTGCTTTCTTTTCAGCCAGTACACGTCCGGGGGACCCCATTGATGCTTGCTACATGTTTCCCAACTCCCTTTCCCTTTATCCTAGGGTGGGAAGATATTCTGTGAGAGCTGGTTCCTGCAATGTCATGAAGTGGGGGAGCTGAGGCCGTAAATACAAATGGTTCATGATGAGCCGTGTGTATTTTCTCATGGGTAGCCATAACAGCACTTGCACTATGGGTGTTTCCACATGAGGCCCGATCATTCTTGCAGTGACCATAGTTGTTCTTATGGTCATACCTGAACGAATGATGTGTGCCTTTCCTACTCGGTGTGGGGGGTCTGAAAACAGTTTCCCCATTTCTCCATGATTTTATAATTCGTGAGATCCACCCGTTTTCTCCCTTTCTCTTAATAACATCTACCTTGGAAAAGTTAGATACTATTCTCTTCTCGGTCTCTAGAGAAAACTCTAGATCCGAGATCTTTGAGTCCTTCACCTTGATGGATTCCAATTGGAGGTCCATCATGGTCCTCAACTGAGCAATTTCCATAGCTTGTTCCTCAACAAGCAAGTTACTCTTCTGAAGGGCACTATGAAGGGAATCAAGAGTTTCAATCTTTTGATTGAAACTGTCTATTTCCCTAGCATCAAAAGATGGAAAAACCTCTAAACTTCTCCTATCTTCAGGAGATACAAGAGGAAGGGAGCAAGAAGAGGAAGATACCTGATCTTGATTGTGTTGATCAGGGTTGGAGTTAAGGTCTGCAGAGACTGAGGTTTCAGCTTCATCACAACTGCATTCCTCAATCTCTTCTTCAGTCTTAGATAGAGACACTGGAGCCCTGATATTGAGAATTTGTTCTTGACTTTCATCATCAGAGACGAGGACCCCCACATATGCTTCATCCTCTTGCTGGCATTCAGTCCCGACAGTCTTCTTTCCCTCTATGAGGTCAGAGATTATTTCCCACATGGACTTTGCAGTCTAACACTAAATCCAATCTTGTATGAGAAGAGCCTAACCAAATATCAGAGATGATCCGTCGTACCAGCTTATCAAAGTTGAACAGTAAGATCTCAGTTTTAGAGATCTCTGCGGGACACTTAGAGATTTGGAGATCTTCTCCAGAGTCAGAAGCCTTCATGGGAATGAAGGGACCCTCTTCCACAATGAATACAGTACGGGGGTCAATGGCTTCCAGATAAAACTGGAATCTCACTTTCCAGATAGGATAATAGTCTTTGGTGCAGGCAGGCAGTCTTAGGGGAGAGACATCAGTGTATAGCTCCATGCTTTAGTCTTGTTTTCTTCTTGACACTAGACACGGGATCTTACTCAAGGTGTTAACCTTATTAACGAGTAACCTCCCTCTGATACCACTTGAAAGTATCTAGTGTCGACTAAATCCACCTATGGGGGGGAATATGAGTCATGCAGTCTTTTGCGGAATAAAATTTACCTGCACAATTAAACAAACACAGCACAGAAAACACACAAGAAATTATAGTGGTTCCCCGATTTGGGTACGTCCACTTTCCCCCTTCAACCTATCTCCCACCAAAGGACGACTCGGTCACTTCTCCAAACAGATTGAAATCCAATCCTCACACTACGGAAGGAACCCTTCCAACCAAAGGAGTCACTACTCCACCACCACGGGTTGCACCCAACCCTTACAACTAGGAATAAAATTCCTTTACAACAAAACCAAAAATAGAATGTATTAGAAAATACAAACAACGCTTTTGGAGATCCCGATGTCCTTCCTCGTTCTTTGAAGCTTGCTTGAAGATAACGAGGAATCCACAACCGGACTTCTCTCTTGGAGAGGATCTTGTCAAGATCGGCGACGGAAAGTGAGTGCGGCGACGATGCTTTGTAGATCCAAACTTCTTGACGAAGCAAGCAAGGTCTATGAAAGATCTCAGTTGGATCAGTCGTCTCAATCGATTCGGAATGAAGAACTAACCTCATTCAACGAATCGAGAGACAAGAGATCTCAAGAGAGATGCGTGAGACGCACTGCTAGCCTCGGTACTGTCGTTGGAAGATCAAAGAAGCTCTGAGATCTGCGGCGACGACGAGCTTGCGAGCGGCGACAGCGATCGGCGAATTTCTGCGATCTGCTAGGGCACGCGTCGGCTACTTTAGATTTTCTGTGAATCGCTTCCTTCATGTTAAAAATACGCGACTATATATACCAGAGCCAACCCTAATGACCATTGTGGGGCCCACAAGGAGAAACCCTAGCCCCGGCCAAAACAGCGCACGACAAGGCGGTTTGGTCCAGCGAACGAGAAAAATTGCCCAAGATAAAATCGGCGAGAATCGGTGGTGATTCCCGTCGAAGTCGGCGGGAATCACTCATGATTCCCGTCGATTCTGCCTTGCCCGAATTCCAGTTGGAAACCATGTCAGCCGGTGGGAATCGGCGAGAATGCAAACTGATTCTTGTCGATTCGGCGAGAATCACAACGATTCCCGTCGAAGTCGGCGAGAATCACTTGGTGATTCCCGTCGATTCTGCCTTAGCAGAATTCCTGTAGGAAAACAGTCATTTGGACAAGGTCGGCGGGAATGCAGATTGATTCTCGTCGAATCGGCGGGAATCACTAATGATTCTCGTCAAAGTCGGCGAGAATCACTTAGTGATTCCCGTCGATTTTGACTTAGAAGAAATTTCTCTTCCTTCCTTTGATGACTTGGTCTTTTACCCATCTTTGCTCCTTCTTCTGCTCATAATCTGCCTTAATCCTGTACTTGAAAATAAGTACACTCCAATAGAGAGAGCACACGTGAGTCAACACACTGATCTGCTCAACGAGGGACTACATTGCGCAGACCCGTGTATATTGACCAACTGCATCATGACATTGGTGTGTACTTAGCATGGAATAGCTGCAAGCAAAACTTAATAGAAGATTGTCAAATACATTGTGAATCTATCTTAGCTTGACTGGAGGCTTCTTCAAATCCAGATAATTATGGATACAATACCCAACAACTAGCATCACGCATCGATTTGTGAACTGCTTTTTACTGTCTCCCACTGGTGCAAGAAATATTTGAAGTCTTTTCTCCAAAACCTTTTTCTCATTAGTAAGACTTTCCACTTTTGAGGAAGTCTTTAAGAAGCTCTCTTTCAGCTCATTGATTGTTTCCACCGAGTGAGAGCACTTCTGACATTCGACCTTCTCTTTGCCACATTTGATCAGTTCTAGTTTTAAATTCTTTAATTCTTCTATCGTTTTTATATTCTCAGACTTAAAAAACTTTTCTCAAATAATAACTCATCAAGCTTACTACATAACTGCTAATAAGTCTCATATAGTTCATCGTAGGAGGGAGGGTTTACCTCTGTGTTGCTATAAACACTGGATTCGTTGTCAGATTCGTTGTGATGTTTCCCTATGAGGCACATATTTGCCTCATCCTCACTACTTGATCCGGAAGCGCTTGACTCATCAGAAACAAGATCTTCTCATGTTGGCGCTTGAAACACATTCCTCTTTCCCTTGTCTCTGCTTTGTCTCTTCTTTGTCTCTTCTTTTCTTCCTTTTGTAGCTTTGGACACTCTCTCTTCATGTGCCCAGATTTATGATAGTGGAAGCACTCCAGAACAGGCTTTTCTTTATCACTCTCCGTCCCCATTGACGGTTTGTTCCATCTCCTCTTCTATTATGCACCTTTCTTCTGAAATCTTCTGAACTTCCTTTGCCTCTTGGGATTCTTCATGAATCTTCTAAATTATGGAACATAAAAGGCTCTCTTCATCTTCATCATCAAACTCTTCTGCCACCTCCTTTTCCTTGGCCACTTTTAGTGCTAGAGTTTTCTTCTTTGGCTCCCTTGAATATTCTTCACTTTGTATCTTCAGCTCTAGCTCATGGGTCTTCAGATTCCACTTGAGGCTTTCAATTTCCAAAGTGCTGATATTGTGCGACTCAGTAATGACAGTCACCTTTGGATTGAATCGTGGAGGAAGAGATCACAGGATCTTCCGCACCAAGTCTCCATTTGAGAAAGTCTTTCCTAATTATCTAGAGGCATTCATAATTCTCGTGAAGTGATTGTACATGCTGTCCACCTACTCATCAATCTTCATTCGGAACTGTTCGTATTCTGACTCAAGTCGAAATAGTTTCGACTCTTTTACCTGCGAAGTATCATCATGAGTTAGCTCAAGTAATTGTCATATATCATAAACAGTTTCACAATTGCAAATTCTATTAAATTTATTTTTGTCTAACACACAAAAATGAGAGTTCATAGCTTTGGCATTGTTAGTACATTTCAATTTACCTGAGTCCTCCCACTTGTCATGTGATTTCTCCAAAACTTGTTCACCTACAGTGGTAGTGGGTGCAATATATTTTGTTTCAACCATGGCCTAGACGTCCATGATTTGTGTCATTAAGAATATCTTCATGTGTGTTCTCCAGTGGATGTAGTCACTTCTAATAAACAGAGAAGGTCTACTCACACATTGACCCTCAAGAAAAGCGTGATTCACGTTGGTCATCTTACTTCAGGATTTTAACCCTTTTTAAAGTATCCTCACTCTGATACCATTTGTTGGATCGGGTGGCCAACCTTAGAGGGGGGGGGGTGAATAAGGTTTTCAAACTATTACAAAAATAAATCAAATTTCAGTAGGATATCCTTTTCTTGAAGCTACTGCAGGACGGTAAGGCTACCGCCGATGTTAATTCACAGACACAGTTTCGTCTTGCAGAACATCATTTTGAAATTTCTAACACAGTACTCAATGCACCAGCAGCATGCAGACCAAAAAATAAGATGAAATAATGAAACTTGATTTTATTCAAAACTAATAAAAGCTTTACACAGAAGATAAAATTAGATTTGCACGACGTCGGAGACCGGAGGCGATGAGTATGACACCCTTTTGGTTTCTATACTGACCCTCACCCAAGTACCGGTTGGCTCTCTCCCTTTTCTTCCCGGAAAGGTCTTCAAGCCGGTTCCTCACCTTCCTCCCCAAAAGGGTCTTAGAGCCCACTAGATCTCCCTGATCTAGACATCCTCTTAGGACGATTTCCCACGGAACCCTTCCCAGATTCCGACGACCTCCTCAGTTTATTTTCCTCAAACACACAAAAAGGTTAAAAAAGAGAAGAATACAAATAGAAAAATAGAAGTTAGAAACTATTCCTCCATCGAAAAGAGTTTTCTCCATAGAGCGGCGGGCGATCGATACTTTTGAATATCATTCTTCTTGCACACGATCAACTATTGATGGTCGTTGTAGGCTTGGCTCTTCGGAGATCTTCAATCACGAACAAGAGGGAGATAGTTCTTTTTTCCTTGCTTAGAGACGGTGGTTCACTACAATAGAGGCAGCAACAAAACCCTAATCATGTGTAGTCTCTTCTTTCTTTCTCTCTAGGAAAAGAAACACGTGCTTTTATAGTCGTTTTAAAATAAGCTACTGCCGACGCTAAGGTTACCGCGCGGCGGTAGGTCTTTTCACGCATTGTTGTCAGCTGTCCATCATAAAATTAGGAAAAATCCCAAAAATATTCTCTTGCCGCTTTTAGATAGCACGACGTTGTTGCAAGCGCGGGGCAGTAGACTTGTCAATAGTTTCTTCTCGATGCTACCGACTCGACGGTCGTCGACATGACTGGCGCATGCAGTAGTCCTAGCGCCCGGCGGTAGGTCACAGAGTGGAAACATGTCATCCTCAACTTGTATGTCTGCATAGCTAGCACAGGCGGTAGTACTAGTGCCCAACGGTAGGTCACGGACAGTGGAAACATGGTGTCTTCATACCTATAAACGTGCACACTATACCCAACACAAGTATGATCAAATATAACTTGGGATTTGAAATTGTCAAACTAAGAAGATGCAAAACACATGTTCCAACACCTACATATGAGGGTGCATGTTGAATGCAATCATATATTGAGAAACTCATGTACACTTAATAGGTGATTCAGAGCCCTCCGTCTACTACCAATTATTTTTATGTAGGATGCTTAGTTTTTAACAAGGTATAAATGATGGTAGACTCAATAGCTTACTCTCACATCACCCGGGAAAAAAAGGACCACTGGTTATATGTCAACGACCTTGTTTGTTGAGAATATAGTCTTATATCAGTGAACTCATGTAATCTTGTGCACTTAATATAAATTTTGGTCCCCTCCACCTACAATCAATTAGTTTTAGGCTGCATGTATTATGTTATCAAAGCAGGTTAGGCCTAACGACTCACTCTCACATCACCTAATATATTAAGAAAAAATCTCACATGTTTGATGCCCAAGATCTAACATGTGAGGGAGAGTAGTAATTACGTAGACCCACATCAAGAAGCCCTAACATATTTTCTGGCGATCGCCAGCTTACATTCACTTAGTCTTAGGATGTATGCTTAAGTTCTATGATAGCTAGACTTAACAATCCACTCACATGAAGTGTTATTAATAAATGTTCATGTGTTAGATACCAAATCCCTTACACGTGAAGGGGCATGTTGAGATATAATCCAAAATTTGGAAACTCATATATTTTAGTGTACTTAATATAGATCACGGGCACCTCCACAACTAAATAATTTTAGATTGGATGCTTAAATACTAGTACACCACTTAATCTTTATAATTTTCTTTGTGAAGAACTATGGTGTCCTCGCAATACCTACTGTTCCCGGGCCACCTCCGAAGCTCAACCAAGATTCCACAACATTAGAAGACTTTCGCGCCAAAGCATTCAGCTTATTAGCAGTTACTGGCTTGTTTGGTTTTTGCCAGGTAATCAAAATTTTAATTTGTTTGTTGTTGTATCTGAATACTTCCTGTAATTTTCTGCTCCTAGTTTTTGTACTCACTTATTCACACTGCATATAGATCTTTGTTCCTCTCGAGCTTCACAACGGCCTTCCAGTTTCAGTTTCTTTGATAACAAGGCAAGGAGCATATTATTTCCTTCTCAATCTCATTCAGCCATTCTATCAAACACTCGAGGAGCAAGCTGGTGCTATTTGGGAATTTTTCTCGTGAATTGCAACATTGATGTTTATTGTATTTTTGCATGCTTCCATGTAGGAATTCAAATCAAGCATCAACTCTTTACATGCTTCCATATAGGAATTCAAATCAAGCATCAACTCTTTATGTGCTTCCATGTGAAATATATATGAAAAAAATCATGTGAAATCTGTTTTTGGAGGCATGCACTGTGGCCCCCCTATCTGTTGTGCGAAAAGAACTAAAAATGTTGATAAATTGCGGTCGGCGGTGGGAATTGTAAAAATGTGGGAATTGTGGATAAATTGCAGTCCTCACAGACTCTCAACTTTGTGTCTCGACCTAGCAAGCCTCGTAGGAAGCCACCAGCTCCCAAGAGTGAGGCCACCACACAACTATTGCCTAAAAAGCCCACTTTCAAAAAGAAGAGGGGCAAGTGCCATAACTGTGGTAAGTGGGGACACTGGGCGGCTGATTGCAAGGCCCCAAAGAAGAAGGAGGAAGCCCCTCAAAATGTGGCGAACATGCTCGCTGATGCTTCTGACCCCAAGTCCATTGTGGCTATGATCGGGAGCAGTCACCGCAGTTCGTCCGCAGAGTGGTGGCTTGATAGCGGTGCTACCTATCATGTGACGAATGACAGAGGATTACTGGCTGAGGTCAAGGCGGCCCAGGAAAAGGTGGAGAATAGCAATGGAGGAGAGACCGAGGTGACCCATGCAGGGACAACCGAGCTGGTCCTCTCATCAGGTAAAATTCTATTTTTTGCATAATGTAAAAGTAGTTCCAAATTTAACCAAAAACTTGATTTCCATTAGTCTATTAGATAAGGCTGAGATGACCTTCACAACTCAAAACGGTAGAATGACCCTAACGGTCAATTCACATTATTTTTGGTGTGCGTACCTGATCAACAGAATGTATAGACTTAGCTTAAACAATGATAGCATTCACCAAATTAGTTCAAACCTTATTGATCCTAAGTTGTTACACAACAGACTTGGACATGTAAACTATAGGAAAATGCTAGAGTTAGCTAAGAGTCATAACATCCCCTTAGATCTGTCGATTCGATTTGACAAGTGTGAGGTGTGTGCTCAGACCAAAATCACTAGAAAGCCTTTTAGATTGGTTTCTAGGAGCACGAAACTTCTTGAATTGATACATTCAGACCTCTGTGATTTTCGTAGTCACGTCACTAGAGGGGGAAGGAAGTATCTGATTTCGTTCATAGACGATTTTTCAAGATTTTGTCATGTATATCTGTTAAAATCGAAAGACGAAGCCTTTGAGACGTTTAAGACCTTCAAGTATCGTATGGAGAATCAGTTAAACTTGAAAATTAAGAGATTTAGAAGTGATCGAGGAGGAGAATACACTGTTACTGGGTTCAAGGAATTTTGTGCCTCTGAGAAAATAATTCTTGAAACCACAGATCCTTACTCACCCTATTAAAATGGTGTTGCCGAGCGTAAGAATAGAACTTTAACAGAGATGTTGAACTCTATGCTCCTAACAGCTGGCATGCCTAATTCCTTTTGGGGAGAAGCAGTTCGTGCTGCAAATCACATTCTGAATAGAGTGTCTCATTCTCAGCTCACTTCTATCCCATATGAGCTATGGCACGGTCGTCCTTGTAGATATGATACTCTAAAGACTTAGGGTTGTATTGCCTATGTGCGCATACAAGACCTCAAGAGGCCTAAGGTGGGACCTAGAACAACGACGTGCGTCTATCTAGGTAGTGCAGAAGATAGTGCAGCAGACAGATTTCTCAATCTATCCACGAATACCGTGATAGAGTCTAGAGATGCCATATTCTTTGAAGATAAATTTGTCAAGGATCATGGTTTATCTATTTCTGGGTCTAATGATATGGTTTCAGAATCTATCGTAGAACCTGAAGCTGGACCCTCTGGTACTGCTCCTCAACCGTTAGAGGTGGAATCTATTCCACTTAGAGCATCTAGAAGAGAGAGAATCCCTAAGAACTTTGGTGAGAACTTCGTCACCTATCACTTAGAGGATGATCCATTCTCCTACCAGGAGCAATGAGATCTAGAGATTCGTTGATGTGGGCAGAAGCCATTGATGATGAGATGGACTCGCTGCTACATAACAATACTTAGCATCTAGTTGACTTGCTGAAAGGCGCTAAAGTCCTAGGATGCAAGTGGGTGTTGAAGAAGAAACTTCATAGTGATGGGTCTATAGTCAGGTATAAAGCGCATCTCATAGCTAAAAGTTATAAACAATAGGGGGAATAGACTATTTTGATTTTTATTCACCTGTGTGTCACCTATCGACTATCTGGATTCTTCTAGCCTTAGCATCTATCGAGAACTTCATATTTCATCAGATGGATGTGAAGATAGCCTTCTTAAATGGAGAGCTTGATGAAGAGATCTACATGGCACAACCTGAAGGTTATGTGCAGAAAGATCAAAAAGATAAAGTGTTCAAACTAGATAAATCAATCTATGGGCTTAAATAAGCGCCTAAGATGTGGCACATGAAGTTTGACTAGGTGGTAAAGAGCCTCAGATTTCAGTCCAGTATCTCAGATAAATTCCTTTTTCACCGCACATTGTCGAATCAGACAGTCATCATATGCTTATATGTAGATGACATGTTGATTTTGGGGTCTAATCTTACTGCAGTTAGGGATATTAAATCCACTCTGGCAGAAGCTTTTGACATGAAGGACCTCGGTCATGTAGATACCCTGTTAGGTATGAAGGTTAGAGTTGATAAGGGTCGAGTTATTCTTAGTCAGGCTGATTATATTGAGCAACTTCTTTCTACCTGGGGATAAGATAACTGTAGGCCGGCTGAGACACCATTTGATCATAATGTCAAGTTGAATCCTAATGAAGAGAACAGCATTGATCAAGTTAAATATTTCAAAATAATTGGTAGTCTCATGTATGCCACAAGCTATACAATACCAAACATTGCTTTTTCGGTTAGCATGCTGAGCCGTTTTACCAGTAATCCAGTCAAAGAGCATTGGGAAGCCCTAAACAGGCTGTTAAGATACCTAATAGGTACTAAAGATCATACTCTATGCTACACTGGTTACCCACCTACTATTGAAGGACATTCTGATGCCTCATGGTGTTCAGAAGTCGGGAACAGCAAGTCCACCAGTGGATATATATTAACCTTGGGTGGAGCTGCTATAACTTGGAAATCCAAAAGACAGACCTGTATAGCATTGTCGTCTATGGAAGCCGAGTTGTTTGCCTTAGCTTTGGCTGGTGAAGAGGCAGATTGGATCAGGAACTTGATTCTAGACATTCCCTTGTCTAAGCTACAAGTCAACTCGTTGAGCTTGTACTGTGATAATCAAGCAGCAGTTCAAATCGTTAAGACTGCCCTCTATAATACTAAGAGGAGACATGTACGACTGAGACATGCTTTACTGAATTATCTGAAAGAACAAAGAATTATCACTTTGATTGATATACATTCAAAGGATAACCTGGCTGATCCACTGACAAAAGGAATGCCCAAAGACTGACTAATCAAAACAGTGGGGGAAATGGGACTAAAGGCGATTTAGTTCGGCCTTAGTTCAGCTTCAGGCGATTTAGTTCAGCCTTTGTCCGAACTTTTTGATTATTATTATTTCCTTTGTCAAAGTAAGCATGTTGTGCTCCGTTGATGCTCTTGGTTGCTGAGTTTGGATCTGGTAAGTTGTTTCATTCCAAACTTGATGCTAACAACTTCACCTGGATTTGGCTTTTGCCTTGGAGGAGAGTGTTATTCCAAACTTGATAACACAATCTGACTTGGTCTTGACTCTTCTTCTGGAGATTGGTTCCATTCCAAACTTGATGAGTTCCAATTAAATTTAGAAGGGCAGTAACCGTGACATTCCATATAGGATCACAGATATAGCTGCGGTGTCCAGAAGTCTGAAATCGTTTCGGTTGAAACAGATATCAGGTTTTGAGGTAAAACTATAAGACTCTGTGAACGTGTCCTCCCAGCCAAATTAAAATGATTAATAATAAGTTCTTTTTGTAGAACTAGATATTTGCAAATTTGCAAAGGATAAAATTTATTCTGAAATGAAATTCTCTATTGAAATTGCAGGAGCTGCTGGGATAGGAGGAGCACTGGTTGACTGGAATCCTGATCAAGATGATCTTTTGTATGATGAGATTTAGAGTGTTTAAGTTTATCTTTTGCTACTTCTATTCAGAGCATTGTTTAGCTCTTCTATTTTTGCACTGTTTGTTTGGACTTTATATAGCTCTCTATTGATTTGTGACACCAGGCGTATAGGGTCTGTGTCTTGTTATACCTGAGACTATTTCTGTGTTGCAGTTGAGGTTTTTGTTTTACTTAGGCGTGCATACTAATTTTGTGTTTAGGTCTAATCTTGTTTGAAACAGGTGCAGGACACGGTTGTGTATGATTCACGGTTTGGTTGAACTTTGCACAAACCACCCTCTATCCGAAGTCTGGGTACACGGCGGACATAGGAGGAGATTTTTAGATATTTATTTATATGTCCGCACGCGTGTTAGCCCGACTCGGAATAGGTTACGGGTTCGTGTCATTTTAGGGTTAGGCTCTACGCTTAAAGTACTATAAATACCCATTCTAAACTTGATGGTGTATTTGTAGAATACTTTGAGCGATAAACCCTAACAGGAATAGAGTCGCTTTTAATTTTGTTTGGCATGGATTTTTAAAAAGTTGTGATGTGCAGCTCCAAAAAATCCAAACAGACCCGAAGACAGTCTTAAAATTGACTTTTTGGCACGAAAATTGGGCTTGACCTACAAAAAACTAAATTCATAATTGAACTCTTGACGTTGAATTGCTCAGAAAGCAAATGGTGCTTGTGTGAAAAAACCATCATGAATTTGGAAAATCTCAGGTTGTATTTGAAGTCAACATATAGAGGTATAATCACTTTTCTACTGGGGTGGTGGAGGGGGTTATTGGTGATATATGCACTGTCTACAACGGTCGTGCTGGGGGCAGTGTGGCAGTGGTATGGGGATCCGGGTCCCCTCCATTTTTTCAAAATGGAGGGGATCAATTTAATCATCTAATGAACAAGACTCTTCTCAAAAAAATCCAAGGGTGCAGGTTTTTTTGATTAAAAGAAAAATATAAAAGGATAGGATTAGTGAATCCGTCGGATTAGCCCTAAAGAAATTTGGACCATGAAATGAATCTCCTCCATTTCGTCAAAAATGGAGAGGATTCTCATTTGTGATGTGGCAGGTAGAGCTGTCATGGTTCTGGTTCTACTAAAATCATGAAACGAACCGATAAGGAAACAATTCTTCAAATTAGAATCAAAAGCTTATTTGGTTTGACCGTGGTTCTGGTTCCAGCTTAATTTTTGGAACCGTCGTGCCAGCGGTTCCGCTTACATTTCAAAAAGAACCAAAACCAAACTGACCACTAACAGTTCTGTCCGGTTTATGCGGTTTGGTCTGGTTCCAATCGGTTCTAACTAAAACAAAACCAAACTTGGCAGAATGAAATAAATACGGGCTGCAAATAGTAAAACTCAAAACAACACCAAAATAAAAATAATTAAATTGTGCACTCCTCGACGATCTATTCAATGCTCGGTGGGCTAGTATCCGTCGCTTTCCTACGCCTGTTGACTTACCACGACGTATAGTTGGCTTGAGCGCATCTCGTCGGCATGCGCAACTGTAAAAATCAGTTATAATTAGTTTTGTCTTTCATGATTAATAATAATGTTGCGATCTGCGACTGCGCTCCTGATAGACCGGACTAACTAGACCGTCTTAGCCATTAGAGCGGTCAGTTGTACAAACAGTCACAAAAATAGATCACAGACGAGACGAACCTTTTTACGTGAAAAACCCTCTGAATAGGGTGAAAAACCACGGTCGGGACTGTGCAAATAAAAATTTCACTAGATTGATCGAGGTTACAACACTTCTCTAATAGAACCGAGGGAGACATGCCGCACCTCGTTATAACTTGAGGGGAAGAGAGAGACAACATTTGGCATGTGGGAGTGCTTGCGCGCTTCTGGACGATCACTGACAGACGGTTGAGCTAGCACGACAGGAATCCTGAAGACGGTGCGCTCTGGATGCTGGTGGTAGTGGATGATGGGCGACCAATTTCCTACGAACTCTGAATTGCATAAAGAAGATGGAGAATGATCCTTGGCTTGGAGGTGAGCGCGTTGATGATGGACTTTGCCTTGGTGACGAGCACGACGACGAAGGACCTTTGAAGGGAAAGAGAAATCAAGAGAGAGAAAAGGATAGAGAGAGATGGGATTTCCGGCCCAAATTCCAGTTCAGAATTTAGCGAAATGAGAAGGATCAGACGTCTATTTATAGTCTTGGAGAGGGGTAAGCTGGTAATTTCCCCCCGTAACCACTAACCAGACGAATAGGATCACTCTGATCAGAGCACACAGATCACCATTTTCAACCGATCTTGTCCTTGGGTCCAAAACAGACCCGCCGAACTCAGGAATAGTACAATGGGCAACAGAGGTGGTTACACGTGGTAACCACCCCCAACCGCCCACTTTGTGGGCGGTTATGGGCGGCGACCACCCTATACGGGGGCTCCGGAGAGGACGGACGATCCCTTGGGGCCGGCCAAATTTCCCGGCCAACCCCAAGTGGTCGGCCGCCCCCTTGGCCGCCCAAACGTCGGGCAGCTAAATGGGGAGGCGGTCAGCTCCTCCCCGACCGGGCTTGGCGTAGGCGGCCAGGGAGGAAGGGGCGGTTGGCCCCTTGGGGCCGGTGCCTCCCCGACCGACCTTTCCATAGGCGGTTGGGGAGTAAGAGGGCAGCCATCCCCTTAGGGTTCGGCTCCTCCCGGCAAGCCTTGTCATAGGCGACCGAAGAGAAAAGGGCGGCCGGCCCTTTGGGGGCCGGTGCCTCCCAAACTGACGTTATCGTAGGCGGCTGAAGAGAAAAAGGGCGGTCGGCCCCTTGGGGGACAGCGCCTCCCCGGTCGACCTTACCGTAGGCGACCGGGGAGAAAAGGGCAGCCGGCCCCCGGGGGGCAGGCGCATCCCCGTCCGACTTTGTTGTAGGAGGCCGGGGAGAAGAGGGCGGCTGACACTCCGACCGGCCGTGAGGAGGCCAGCGTGCGGGATCCCAAGCGGTGTTTGGTGATCCTGCACGCGGGAGTCAATATCTCGTGCGTGGAAGTTAGGATCCCACGCGTGGTGCTTGTGATCTAGTGTGTGGCGGTCATGGCGTGGATCAGACGTGGGGATCACGCGCAAAGTGGTTTGAACTGTAACCCCCACTTCGTTAGTGGGGGTGTGAATGTTTTTGCTATGCGCAACCCGATTCACTTATAAATTTTGTACGACCCCAGCAAATGCCCACCAAATCATGCGGAGTCCGAATTTTAGGAGTGAAGTGCAAGGATTTTCTTCATCGTGCAGATCTTCAACATCAATGGTGTAGAAGAACAACAAAGCACGAGAGGTAGCGGCCGAGTCAAGAATTGTACGCTAGTGAGCGAGTAGAGGCGAGGGATAAGGGGGCGCGTGCATTCGTTGGCATGTGAATCCCGAACCATGCGCGAGCGCATCTGTGCAGGCGCACGCGGGCGTGCTCTATGTGTGCGCACGAGCGAGCGCCTGGGCTAGGCGCTCGTGCACCCGGGCCAGGTGCGTGCGTGCTCGGTCCGAGCTCGCACGCTTAGGGTCCTACGCGCCTGTGTGCATGCGTGCTTCAAGCTGTGTGTGCTCCTTACGAGACATGGTCGCCATCACGAGACTACGATTTCGGGGGACGCCGCTTCTCTTTTTGCAGTTTCTCTTTACGCGGCTTGCGCGGGCTTTGCTCTCGATTCCTTTGGGTGTTAAA
Organism: Platanthera zijinensis; assembly: GCA_039513925.1. Taxonomy (NCBI): domain Eukaryota; kingdom Viridiplantae; phylum Streptophyta; class Magnoliopsida; order Asparagales; family Orchidaceae; genus Platanthera; species Platanthera zijinensis. Next base: position 30,291 of record CM077090.1, on the reverse strand, counting down.
ATTTTTTTCCTTTTTTGATCGTTCATAAGTGCATGCTCCACGATGTGTGGCGCAAGGCAAGCCAATGTGATTGAGCTATACTCTTTCCCCAGAGCAGATCGTTGCTTGGAGGGGGCGATACAATTTATCTGCTAGAATGGAGATCCAGATTCCATATGCCGAAGAGCGAGTGCAGAATCCATCGGTGGGTTGGATGACTTTTTGCAAGTCATCATTGAAGTTCGGATTTCAATTGACACCGTGCGAAGAGGTAGTTGAGATATTGAAGTTTTGCGGTGTTCCAGTGTCCAAATTTACACCCTTGGCGATGACGCGTATTGTTAGGCTTGTGGTCTTCTTTCGTGAGAACGACTCCAAGATTTCCTTGGATACCTTAAAAGATTGGTGCGAGGTGTGCTTTGATAGTGGAAGTCGGGTTGATATCTTCAATAATAAATGCTGGTTGGAGTTTGGGAGTCGGGTGGACCGACGACATGGACACTTTGTACAGATACATCTGTAATTGTTGGGAGCTGCCAGAGCTTTGGAATGCCCTCCATGATCGCTATCGCGGGATGAAGGGGTGCGAGCATGAGTTCATTCCGGTGTTGGGATTCTCTGAACCTCGAGAGTTGGCGAATCATCTCTTTAATATTTCCTCTTTCGTGGAGGAGAAGTGCATGCTATTATGCGGCCTTTCAGCTGATGTGGAGCATTCTACTTCGGTCCCGTTTTCCCGTGACCGGAAGAGGAAGATGGTGTTAGAAGTTTGCGGCAATTCAGTGGTCGAGCGTCGTCCTTCTAGGCAGTCGGGAGCTTGCTTGGAGGCGACTAGGGAGGCGGCTTCGTGCTCTTTTAGGTTTGAGGAGACCATGCTTGTTGACCCTGACATCGAGATTTTAGACTCTGCTACCCCAAATTCCCGAGGAGACTCCCATACCGCAGCCGATGAGCGGGAGACACGAGCTATCTCCGAGGCCGATCTTGGCGGTAAGATTATAGTTCCTTGCATTGATTTGTCCAAGCCTTTTGTCTTCTTCTGACTTATTTTATGTGTTGCAGACCGGTGTTCAAGCCGTTATCGCCCATTCTTGGGATGATCTCTTGGCTAGTTTGAAGGATAACTATCGGTCCCTTCAGGAGAAGTGTCGAGCGATGGAGTGCTCCTACACTGATCTAAGGGGGAAACGAGATCGTGATATCTCCCGCTTTTGTCAATTTGAGGAAGAGATGAAGGCTGAGATGACGTAGCTGCGAGGAGAGCTTCAGGATGAGAAGACTTTGGTGGATAAGACTGCGCGAATTTTAGAAGCGCGAATTTTAGAAAGTGCGAGAGAGGAGAACACTTTTCTCCAAACGGAGTAGACTTCTCTAAAGTCTTAGATAGGGCATCTTTATTCGGAGGAGCGCATGACTGATTGAAGGCAACGAGAGTTGCCATGTACAGAGATTCCATCAAGTTCATGCGAGACCATTGTCTGCTTTCTGAGGAGATCTGCGAGGAGGTATGAATGCTGGAGGTTGGGCTATACATGGCAGAGGTGTGGGAGGTGACCTTCCTTCGTGGTATGTCAAAATCCCTTAGGATGGTGTCTTATAAGAGGGAGTGGGCGTACTTGTCATCTATAGCGGCGTACTTGTGTACTTATCTTGTTGTATCTTTGTATGTTATGCTTTGTCTTGTTGTTTACTGGTTGTTACTGCTTGGCGCATATTCTATTGTGTTGTGTAATGGTGTCGTTCGGACAACTATAAGTTGCGCTTTTGAGGCTAGTAATATTATTGAGCAAGGCGGTGAAGGCCTTCGAACCTAGTCCTCTGCGAGGAGGGCACGCCCTGGTGGTGCCGCAACCTACTATGGGAGAAGAGCAAACCTTTCGATCATAGGCAGTGAGGATTGCAAGGTGCTGGGAGCCCTGAAGAAATGATGAAGTTCGAAAACTTGCAGACCGCTGGCGAGCGCGAGGGGGCAGACCCTGGCGACTCTGTGACCTACTGTATGAGAAGGGAGAACCTTCCATCGCAGGTAGTGAAGGCACAAGGGTCTGAGAGCCCTGAAGAAACGGTGAAGTTCAGAAACTTAAAAACCACTGGCGAGAGCGATGGGGCAGGTCCTGGCGATGCCATGTCCAACTACGGGAGAAGGGAGAACCTTTGATCGCAGGCAGTGAGGGCACAATGGGGTGAGAGTCCTGAAGAAATGAAAAAGTTCGAAAACTTGTAGATCATTGGCGAGCGCGAGGGGGCAAGCCCTAGTGACACTGTGATCTACTGCGGGAGAAGGGAAAACCTTCAATCACAGGCAGTGAGGGCACAAGGGGATAAGAGCCCTAAAGAAACGACAAAGTTCAAAAACTTGCAGACCATTGGACAGCGCGAGGGGGGCAGGTCCTAGCGACGTCGTGACCTACTGAGGGAGAAGGGAGAACCTTTGATCGCAGGCAGTGAGGGCACAAGGGGTTGGGAGCCCTGAAGAAATAGTGAAATTTAAAAACTTGCAGACCACTGGCGAGCGCGAGGGGGCAGGCCCTGGTGATGCCATGACCTACTGCGGGAGAAGGGAGAACCTTTGATTGCGGGTAGTGAGGTCACAAGGGGCTGGGAGACTTGAAGAAACGACAAAGTTCGAAAACTTACAGACTGCTGGCGAGCATGTGGGGGGCAAGCCCTGGCAATGCCGTGACCTACTGCTAAGAAGGGCGAACCTTCGATCGCAGAGAATGAGGGCGCAAAGGGCTGGGAGCCCTTTAGAGATGGCAAAGTTCGAAAACTTGTAGACCACTAAAGAGCATGAGGGGGCAGACCCTGGCGATGCCATGACCTACTGTAGGAGAAGGGCAAACCTTCGATCGCCGGTAGTGAGGGCACAAGGGTTGGGAGCCTTAAAGAAACGACGAAGTTCGGAAACTTACAGATCGCTGGAGAGCATTAGGGGGGCAGGCCCTGGCGACACTGTGACCTACAGCAGGAAATGGGTGATCCTTTGATCGCAGACAGTGAGGCCACAAGGGGCTAGAGGCTTCTACCCAGTGGACCAGGTCTGGATAACTGGGGACCGTTTCTATCATTAAGGCGGAATAGAAGCCGTCTGGCCAAAGTCCCCTAAGGAAGACTCTGCGCAGGAGTTTCGAGTTTACCCCTGGGATCTGTCTGGCTTCTGTAATGAAACTTCAGAAGAATTACTTAAGGGTTTCCCCCTCGCTCTGGCAGATCCCGTTGAGGTGTGATGGGTCCTTTGTGAAGTGATGGTTTGATATGAAATGGTCAAGGAACTGCTGGTTGAGCTGCATAAAGTTCTATACGGTCCCCTCCTTGAGCGAGTGGTATAAGGTTCTTGCCCACCCCTTCATAGTGGCGGGGAAGACCTGGCAGAGCAATGGATTGGGAGTGTTATAGATGTTGAGGATGGTGGTGAAGTTGCTTAAATGCTCTAAGGGATCTTCTGTTTCGTCATACAACTCAAAGCTCGGGAGTTTAAAACCCACTATGACCGGGTGTACCAGAACTTCTGGTACTAATGGCGATCCATTCCTCACCGTGCGGTGGACTTGCGCTGCTCTGCGGCCTACCTGGCCCATCTATTCTTCAAACAACTCTCTGAATTCTTCTCTGGTCATTCCCCCTGCTACGTTCTTCGGGGCCCCGCCCGCTGGCGGCGATGAAGTGGACCATTTTCGGCGGCCCTTGCCTGGCGGACGGGGTGCCCAGTACTGGCTTCTTGCAAGGACTCAGAGTCCTCTTCTTCAGCTCTCTGGTCGCGAGCTGATGGAGGGGGCGCATTTTTTGATGCAGGTAATCCTATGGGCGCTTGGACGGTCGCGAGGCCTCGGATAAGGATGAGCACTTCCGCATTGTGCTCCTCCATGCGGGTGACTTTCCCAATGAGGGAGGCATACGGAGCGGCGGCATCCTTCTCTTTTCGAGGTGCATTCATGGGGGAGTGAGACTGAGTGAGGCCTTCACACTCTCGATAAGCTGACCATCGAGTTTTCCTAGTGCTCCTTCCGACCATAGCCCTCTTTCCCTGGTGTTGTACTGCAGGGGGCGATATCATCTAAATCTTCCTCGAATTCCTGGGAACGCGTTCCCATATAAGGCAACAAACTGTTGTGGTATGCGGCCGTGCTCCTGATAGACTGGACTGACTAGACCGTCTTAGCTTAGGACCGGTCGGTTGCGCAAACAGTCACAAAAATAGATTACAGATGATAAAAATCTTTTTACATGGAAAACCCTCTGAATAGGTTGAAAACCTATGGTCGGGACTGTGCCAATAGGAACTCCACTAGATCGATCGAGGTTATAACGCTTTTCTGATAGAATTAAGGGCGATAGGTCGCACCTCTTTACAACATGAGGGGAGGAGAGAAAGACAGTGTTTGATACGCAGGAGAATACTTGCACGCTTCTGGACAATCATGAAAGTCTTTAATTCCAATATAGCTAATCACTTAGAGGGGGTGAATATGTTTTTGGCCTTTTATTATTTTCCTTTAACTTAGTGTGTTATGAGTGAGTTATATAATACTTCCAAGACAATCACAAAGAACACACACAAAATTTATAGTGGTTCCCCAGACTATGGGAACGTCCATTGTCCCTCCCACCTTTCTAACTTCTTGTTAGACAAGACACTTCTCCAAAAACTCAGCTCCTTAGATCTTACACCACAGATCCCGCGGGATCTCTCAGTCTCCTCTAATACTTAGACTCTATTTGGCGCGGCTGCAGCGACTAGAGAAGCAGTGGTGCGAAGTAGTGGTAGAATAATCAGTTGATTTGCAGAGTGGTGGTAGAATTTGTGAATCTGTTTGGAAGAACATCGTTTGTAGTGTTGTTTAATAATTTTATTTTATTAATAATATATTATTTTATAAACATTATATAAATAAAATATTATAAATAATTAAATATACAACTTATATAATATTTATATACATTTATGCATAATAAAAAATTAATTAATAATATATTTTTTATATATCTATATTAATAATAATATATAATGTAATAATATATAACTATATTAATAATAATGTATATAACTTATAATATTAATGTTATAATATATAATAATATTATTAATAATATATACCATAATATTAATTTATATATAACTAAATTAATAATAATATATAAGTTATTAACTTAACATGTTAATAATCTATCTATCTATAATAATAATAATATTAATAATACATATAAGGTAATAAGTTATTACGTAATATTAATAGTAGCCAAAAGGCTGCAGCCAAAAGGCTGCAGCGCTGCAGCCTTTTGGCTGTAGCGTTGTTGCTTTTTCTGAGTCGCGGAAATTTTTCGCGACTCAGAAATATAAACATCGCTAATTTTAGCGATGGTTGATGCCACTGGCCAGAGAGCTCCAAAATAATTGTTTGGCACGGCGTTTTGAAAAACCGCGGCACCCCACTCCTAAAAAGTCACGCCAAACAGAGCCTTACAACTCAGACACAAAGCCCTACCTCAGAGCAAATTTGCTCCTACAACTCAGTGATCAATTGATCACCTATTTCAGACTTAAACCCAAGTCCTATAGCTCAGGTTATGGAGGTTAGCACTACCTCAGAGAGAATGACTCTCCTACAACTCAGGCATAAGACCCTACCAAGATCCAAATCTGGATCCTACCTCGGACCCAAAGGTCTTACACTCAGAGAGAATGACTCTCCTACCTCAGGCAAAACTTCCCCACCTCAGGCTCAAAAGCCCTACAACTCAGATCCACACAGGATCCTACCTCAGACCCAAAGGTCCTACACTCAGATCCAAAACTGGATCCTACCTCAGGCAAATCTACCCTACCTAAGGCACAAAGGTCCTACACTCATATCCAAAAGGATCCTACAGAAAAGAAAGGCCTTGGTTGGTGTTGAATTGATACAGAGAAATTTATCTGTGTCTGCTTCCTGAGCTGAGTTATCTCAACCCTAACTTTCTTCATAGCAGCAAGAGTAATATCTTCAGTAAGTAGCTGCCTGTGTTGGAAGAATCTCAGAATCTTATTTCTGAATTTGCTGAAGAAGACTGAAGAGTTGCCAGTTCTTGTGATCTTCAAACAGCTAACCTGGACCTGCATAAAACTGAGTAGCTCTGCTTCTCCTCCTTAATCAGAACCTTTTCTGAACTTGTTATAGTAGAAGAAATTTCTACAACTCACTTGGAAGAACTTTTAGTTCAACTGATTCAACTTCAAGCTTGGGCTCGATAATAATGGCGAGGAATATGAAGTTCAGCCGCAACTTTACGAAATCAATAAAACCCTAAAAGTTAAGTTCCTCCTTGAGAATGCATCCCTTTTATATTTCGTCAATTAACGACTCCAAGAAGCAGTGGGGACCACCTACGGTTGACAGCTGCAACTTGCTTTAACGAAAGAAGACGTATAGTAGGCCTCCGACGCTAATTGTCATATTCTGCAGTTTTCCTGCAACTAATTTGAACTCTGTTGACTTTTGATGACGTCATCAGTTGTGGACTTAGCCAAATTCATAGAATCAATCCAGGCGTTGAGTGTGTTGAGTGAATTAACTTCATTCAATGAATCTGTACTTAGCCAATTCTTCTCTCTTTCTTAGGCGTTGAGTGTCTTGAGTGAATCTTCATCACTCAATGCCCCTAGACTTAGCTGCAACTTTCTTTATCTGCTAGGCGTTGAGAGCGTTGAGTGAAGCTCCATCACTCAAAGTTTTTGTACTTAGCCACTCCTCTGGACTGCTAGCTTGCTGAGGCGTTGAGTGCGTTGAGTGAACTGGCTTCACTCAACGCCTTTGGACTTAGACAGATTTTTTTGTCTTTCTTCTTGAGCTTTAACATCTTACGACACCTTCTGCTTTGGCGTTGAGTGAGTTGTCTTCACTCAACGATTATGGACTTAGCCGAATTTTCCTTGACAGAATCTTCAACTGATTGAGCTTGTCTCAACGTTGTTTGGTATATGGCGTCGAGAGCTGTAATCATACGACGCCTGTGGACTTAGTCGAATTTCAGCTTGCCAAAACTAAGGCTTTGACAGACTCAGCTATACTCGATGATTCTTGATATATGGCGTTGAGTGAACTGTCATCACTCAACGCCTGTGGACTTAGCCGCAAAATTACTTTGCAGACTGCATGGCTTTGACTGTCCACAACTTACTCGGCGCGGTTTGGCATTTGGCATTGAGTGAACTGGCTTCACTCAACGCCTATGGACTTAGGCGATTTTCAGCCTATCTAGCATTCTTCCATGGTATCTGGCATTGAGTGAACTGGCTTCACTCAATGCCTGTGGGCTTAGATAAATTTCTGCCCTTCCACTTCTCTACCTTGTGACCACCTGTCACAACCACTTGGAATACCTGTCTTATCAATGTGACAAGGACCAACCTGGATGTATGAGCTTGAACATACATCAAATACAAAAATGTGTACATCATTGACTTGTTTGACTTCTACAAATCTGGGACATTGTGGGCAATGGACCCAACAAATCACTGACAGACGGCTGAGCTGGCATGGCGGGAATCCTACATATGGTGCACTCTGGATGTTGGTAGTAGCGGATGATGGGAGACCAATTCCTATGGACTCTGAATTGCACGGAGGAGATGGCGAATGATCCTTGGCTTGGAGGCAAGCGCGTTGATGATGGACTTTGCCGTGGAGACATGCACGGCGATGGCATACCTGTGAAGGGAGAGAGAAAAGCCTAGAAAGAGAGAGACAAAAATTCTGGTCCAAATTCCCGTCCAAATTCCAGTTCCGAACTTAGCGAAATGAGAAGGATAAGGGGTTTATTTATAGGCTTGGAGAGGGGCAAGCCGGTAATTTCCCCCCGTAACCACCAGCCGGACAAATAGGATCGCTCCGATCGAAGCACACGGATCACCATTTTCAAGAAAATACCGAGCCTATCTTTGGGTCTAAAATAGACCCACCGAAACTTCCAAACAATTCAACGGGCAATGGAGGTGGTTACACGCGGTAACCACCCCCAATCGCCCACTTTGTGCAGTTACGGGGGGCGGCCACCCCATACGGGGGATCCGGAGGGGGCGGCCGCCCCCTTGGGGCCGTCCAAAGCTCCCGACCGGCCTCCCGATGGCCGGCCAAAGGGGGCGGCCGACCCCAGGAGGTCGGGCGACCCCTTGGTCGCTCAAACGATGGGTGGCCGAAGGGGGAGACGGCCAACACCTCTCTGACCGGTCTAGCTGTAGGTGGCCGGGGAGGAAGGGGCGGTCGGCACCTTAGGGCCATCGCCTCCCCAACCGACCTTACCATAGGCGGCCAGGGAGTAAAGGGCGGCCGACCCGATGGGGTCGGCGCCTCCCCAGCTGGACTTGCTTTAGGCGGCCGGGGAGAAAAAGCGGCCAATCCTTTGGGGGTTGGCGCCTCCCCGTTCGACATTGTCGTCGGCAGTTGGGGAAAAAGGGGTTGTCGTCCCCTTGGGGGCCGACGCTTCCCTGGTCGGCCTTGCCGTAGGCAGCAAGGGATAAAAGGGCGGTCAACTCCTTGGGGGCCGGTGCATCCGCGACCGGCTTTGTCATAGGCAGTCGGGGAGAAGTGGGGCGGTTGGCACTCCGACTAGCCGCACAGAGGCCGGCGCGTGGGATCCCAAGAGACGGTTGGCGATCCCGTGCGCGGGAGTTAGGATCCCATGAGCGGGAGTTAAGATCTCGTGCACGGTGGTTACAATCTAGTGTGCGGCAGTCATGGCGTGGATCAGACACGGGGACCGCGCGCAAAGTGGTTTGAACTATAACCCTCCACTTCATTAGTGGGAGAGTGGATGTTTTGGCTATGTGTAACCAGGTTCACCTATAAATTGGGTACGACCCCATCAAATAAATAGTAGTTGTATACCTGTATAAAAATCATTATATAAATGTATAAAGATCAAAAGTGCACTGCAAAAATTGACTCTAAACAGCACAAATGTAAAACCATACCACACAGTTTTGGTGCGGTGCAATTTTGTTTAGTCCAAAATCGACCCTCTTTGGTGCGATTGCGGTTTGAGTTCAAACAACACTAGCTTTACTCATGATTGTAAGTATAAATATATAGATATATTATATAATAATAATAATAATAAACTGGTTGCGGTTTGGTTCTACTTCGGTCCGGTTAAGATCGGGTATAAAAATCTAGAAACTGTGTGAGACTTGTATGTTGCGCTTCCGGTCCGGATAATAAAAATGTAAGAACCACAATCAGTTCAATGTTGTTCACGGTTCCAAAATTAAAACTGGAACCTAGATAATTTGCGAACGGTTTGCTCCGGTTTTTGCTATTCTGGTTAAGTTCCGAATCAGTTCACGGTATTCGGTTTTAAGTGACAACTCTAGTTGCAGGTGGTGCTTTAAGTGCCCCTGACGCACTAAATTATTCTTGATATGCCTCAATGCGTGATCTTGCCACATGATGTGTGTGGCGGTGCGACACAAGTGCAAGCACGTGGCACGCACGAACACATATTGCCTTCCGGGAAGCCCAGTACATTTTGGAAAATGTTTTCCTCCAAAACCCAGAGGAGAAGTAATGTCCGGGACAACCAAGTAGAAGACACAAATTGCATGGGCCCCACGCTAAATGTGTATGTCAGATGCTTATAATACAAGGCCCCACCTCCTTTGCAACACCTGATTGGTCCCGAACCAATACTAACCTCTGGGTTCCGAAGGTAACTATTGTTCGTACATTTCATTATTAATTTCAATTAATAATATCATCGAATTCCAATTCCAAGTGGCTAATTCCTAATGAAAATGGCAGCCTAGGGTTTTTCTCGTTCATCCCTCCTCTACGTGGATCTTTTTGCCCGGATCTGGTCTCCTTGGGTAAGGAACTCAGCCAATCTCATGTTTTCAGATTTACCCTAATTTTATTGCAATAATTTTCGTCCTATGATCGATGAAATTACGTCGATCCCTCTTTCGGTTGTCATATATCCGTCTAATATCAATTCTTGTGTTTGTTTCCGGTGTCACTCATCAGATCTAGTGGTGGAATCGCTCCAAGCCCTCTCTGATTTAGGGCTTCCTGAACCTAAGCGCTGCCAGAATCTCGCTTTCCTCGTGGTAGTTCCCTCTCCCCTCATCCTTGAGGGAGGTAAAATTTTCTAACTCCTCTTGTGATGTGTTGTGCGATTAGCAATGCCTGGTCAAGCGTAGAAAGATTATTAAGGCGAATGTTTCTTTAATTTTTAGGTCTTGAACAAGTTCAAATAGAGTCTTCGGCCTAGTTTGCGCCGCTTAACTGTCACTAACAGTTTCGATTTCGCCTTAAGGCAAGTAGAGAACACCATCTCACTTGCAAATTTTGGATTTAGTTATTGTACCTGTTTTCTATAATTACACATGTTATTTGATAACCCCTGAACCGACACATTGTTTTTGAAAATATATAATATGGCAGAGTGTCACTAAAATATGAGATACTTAAAACAATTCTGTGGTCATAAGAAATTCTTGAAATGAAGCATCTAACCGAGGCACTGTCCACTGGCATGGTCACAGCAAGCAGAATTATTTTTCCAACAAGACTTTCATGCAGATCTGAGTGTGAACCATGTGCGCCCGCTGGAACACCTACAACACTTCATCGATTACGGCTTACAATATTACTTGAATAATTTTAGGCTAAACTCCGGAGTAAGCTAACAAATTTCAGGAATTTCTGTTGACTCTATTGCTTGCATGTTTACTAGCTTTACTACAAGATAAAATGGTACCCAAATATGTCTATTTTTTTCTGCTCATTTTTTAAATTAATTAAACTACTCACTATTTATATCCTAAGTTCTGAGGCATTTTCCTTCTTATTTGGATTTGCCTTAAGTTTTGGGATTGCGCCGTCTGCTTCCTGAGCAGTTCAGTGCTGAGTTCCTGTATTCCTGGAGGTTTACTTTGTTTTGATGTGGTGTAGCCAGGTTTTATGTATCTGTTTCCTTTTCTGTCATATTTTGCTATCATGTATTAGTATTATCAACCATTATTTCTGTTTCATGGTCAACTCCTAGATTTTCTTTGTTGTAACGCAATAATAAATTAATGACATGTTGACTTCTTTAGTTATTACATTTACTTTTGTATCGGTGATGTGCATTTATCATGAGATTTATCAAAGTGTGTGTGTATCACTGACTCATTCAAGCTTCAGCACATAAAATAAAGCAAATGGATTTTTCCTTTCTTCAAAGTTAATTATTTTTTTAACTACATTTCAATTTTTATCCCGCCTACCAGGCATGGATTTTTTCTTTGCCCATGTCTGTGGCATCACGACCCGTCCATAGAGCACTCTGATGGTTATTATTAGACGGGTCGTGACAGTTGATATCAGAGGTAGGTTTGCTCCTAACAAATGAAGTATTTTGAAATTATCAAATATTTTGAATTTTATTAGATATATATATATATATATACATGCATCATTACTTCACTCATTCGTAATTGTCTGTTGTTCGCGGTTGAAACACGCACACACTTACTCATAAGCATGAGTAGTATGCACATGAATGTTAAGGGGTTATGGGTAAACTTAACATTTTTGTGCATATGAATTTCCACTATGATACACACCGCTTGCGAATATTAAATTGTATGGGTGGTTTAATATTTTCAAGTGCGTTGACATTAGAATCATAATATGCATGACATGTTAAGTGATATGGGCGCTTAACATGTCATGTGTATCCATTCATGAATATTGTTAAGAATGCATTCTAGGCATAATGGCATTGCATGCATAACATAACTCATTGTACAAGTGTTAAGCTAAGAACAACAGATGGTGATTGTACACACATGAAATTACAAATTGTTTTGACATTGCATGCGATTCATTGTTGCATTAGCATGAGCATTACCTAGAGTTGTCTAATGAAAATGTTGTAAATAATATATGATTTACTTATCCAATAGTATAAGAATGGTAGAACCTCTACTTCAACCCTTTCTGTTTACCTCGACTATTTCTCTTACTCGATTCTTTTGTGTTTCTTTCTAGATGGCTCCTAAGCGATTGCAGCACAAGAAGGCTACCCCTCCTGCTAGGGAAGCTTCTAGAGATGCCACTGCCCAGATGTTGAGGTAGATTCTCGAACGCCTCACTCGTTTGGAAGAGGATCTCCAAACTCCTGATCCAGCCCTTGATTCCGGCAGTATAGGGACAACTGGAGTTACTATTAACAACGCCCTTGGAGCAACCCCTCCTGCACATAGTACTAGAACTGGCTCGCTTGCTGGCACCCTAGTGGCCCCGCTTATATCAAGTCTAACTGATCCTCTTGTAATGATAGCAGATACGCTTGTGTTCAAGAGGCTGAATCTGGCGTCTTTCAATGGAAACCAAGATTTCTTCGTCATTTCTGAGTGGCTCTCCCAGAAGGAGAAGCACTTCGAGAATGCTGGATTTCCTGATTATCAGAAGGTTCTACTTGCGGCCTATCAACTGATCGAGGATGCGTACATCTGGTGGCTTTAGCACCGCAGTCTCCCCAATTCTTCTGCAATGACCTAGGGACAGTTTAAGGATGCGCTCATGGAGAAGTTTATCTCTTCTATGAAGCGAGACAAGTTAGCTGAGAGGTTCTTGTCCCTTCAGCAGCCCCGCAGGATAGTGACCAAGTATGAGATAGAGTTCTCCCACCTATCTCTCCTTGCCGCAGAGTTCGTTCGTGTCTGATGAGTTCAAGAAGATCAGCCATTTCATGAAGGGCCTCCGTCATGATTTCTGCCAGCATATGGGAGCCCATAGCGCCACCACATATGTCGAGACTGTCGGAGCCGCCTTGCAGGTTGAAGCTATTGAGTTGGATCGTGCCGCCAAGAAAATCCAGCATGGTATAAGCAATGTTACTACATCTGACCACAGGCGCAAGGGTGCTCCACCTCAGGGGAAAGGTTCCAAGTCCATAGAGGTGTGTTCCTTCTGCCACAAGGTTGGCTACATCGCCCAAGTCTATCGTTTCCTCCTAAAGAAGCAGAAGATAGTTTTTCCTACATAATAGCCACAGATAACGCTTGCCTCTGCCTCCTCCGTCAGTGTTTACTGCAAGAGGTTGGGCCACTTGGTGAAAGACTGTCGCCATAAGCAGAATACTTACTTCAGATGTGGGAGGGTTGGTCACTTTGTCAAAGATTGCACTGTGAAGGAAAGTCTGATCTCTGCTCAGCCTCTGCAGGTTATTCCTGGAGCCCATCCAAAGGGCAAGGTTGTGCTGAACGTCATCACTCAGGGCGAGGCACTCACATCTACCAACGTCATCTCTGGTACGCTTTGTGTAGAGTTTTAATTTTTTGCATTCTTGTTTTGACGTGCCTAAGTACTGAATAATCTTGAAACACGTTTATGATTTCTTTTAGGGAGTTTTAGGGTTAAGAATAAGTGGATACAAATATTATTTGATTCTGGTGTATCTCACTCCTTTATTACGAGTCATATTGTGGATATACATAATTGGCCTACTTCGCCACTTGAGGTTCCTTTTGAGTTTTTTGTGCCCTGCCACAAGCACCTCTCAACTAGAGGCATCCTCAATTATCTGATCTTGCTTGGTGAATTGCAAGTCATCACTGACCTCGTAGTTTCGGATATGACAGAGTTCAACGTAATCTTGGGTATGAATTGGCTGGTCGCGTATCGAGCGAAGTTGGACTATATGGCAAAGAGGATCAATCTTAGTATGGATGTCAAAGACTACATCATTCATGTTCAGACCGCCTGCAGCCACCTGAAGGTAATTTCTTCTATGTGCGCCACTCAGCTTCTTAGCCAAGGATGTTCTGCTTGCTTTATGTATTCTTTAAATTCGGATGCTACCACTCCTCAACTCGAGTCTATCCTGGTTGCTTCTAAGTTTTCTGACGTGTTCCCTGCCGAGTTTCCTGGGATGCCTCCTAATCGAGATGTAAAATTCTCTATTGATGTAGATCCTGGAACACGCCTCTTATCTAAAGCTCCATACCGTATGACACCGCGTGAACTAGAGGAGCTTAGATCGCAGTTGGATTAGTTTCGTGAGCATGGGTATATTCATCCGAGCTCTTCCCCTTGGGGAGCCCCCGCCCTCTTCGTACAAAAAAGTATGGATCCATGAGATTGTGCATCGACTATCGGGATCTGAATAAGGTAACCATCAAGAATAAATATCCCCTTTGTAAATGTTTGTTTTAGGATAAAGAGTGACCTAGAGGGGGTGAATAGGTCCAATTTAATTCTAGGCTACTTTTTGGATTTTGAGAATTACTTTTTTTTATATTTACTACCTCAGTCAGATAAAATAAGAAAACTATCCAGCAATTAAAACCATCACAGCACAATACACATAAATTTATAGTGGTTCCTCAATTTATGGGTATATCCACTTTCCCCCTCCGCCTATCTAGCAATGAACTAGATTCGACCAGACTCCTTCTTCTTTCTTTACTCAGATCCTCAAATCTTACAGCTCAGAGCCCAGCTGGCTCCTACAACTCAGATTATACAAGTCTTACCACTCAGATAACCAAGATCCTACACCTCAAGTTCTTCCCAAGAACTCTACCTCAGATTGAATCTACACTCCTACTCCTTAGGCAACGCCTTCCCTACAACTAAGAACAATTAGTTCATACACCTCAGAGAAATACCCACTTCTCCTACGTCGGGAAATTCTTGCCCTACCTTAGCCTTCATAACACAGGCTTACAACTCAGAGAAATTGATTCCCCTACACTCAGATCTACAAGTAGATCTTATAAGATTAATAATGGTGAAAAGAAATTAATTCAAAATTAGTCACCCAACAAGAGATAAATGGGTGACTGCTTCTTGAACAGAACTTGATAAGTCAGCTTCCCTTGAACCTTATTGTAATTGATTTGATCTGACCCTTCTTAGCTTTTCAAAGCTTCTTGAAGTTAAAATTAGGGTAGATCTAGGCTGGAGAATGTTGAAGATGATTCTTGATCAAACTACTCTCCACCTTCTAAATTCTAGCAGATTACTTCTTAGATCTGGATTCTCCAATTTTTTACTACTCTTCTCTCTCTTTTCTTTGTAGAGTTGATCCCTTTAAATAGGCTCTGTCAAGGGTAACCGTCTGATACGGTTAATAACTGACATCTGATAGTTCTGATAGTTGTCAGGACCTCTAGCTTGATTTCTGCACTTAGGAAACAATTCTGCTTGAAGTGTTGAAACTTGACTGTTGGATGTGTCGACACCAGTCCTGGGCATCGACACTACTCTTGTAGCGATGTCGACATACTTCTGAATGTGTCGACACAACCTTCACCTTGTCTCGACATAGCTTGTGTAATGTGTGTCGACACTAATCCTGAGTGTCGACATAGTTGCTTTCTTGTATCATAGTGTCGACCCAAGTCCTGGGTGTCGACACAACTTTCTCTTTGAATTAACACTCCTTGTTTAAGTGTGTCGACACTGGTCCTGAGTGTCGACACAACTACTTCTTGTCTCAGCACATCCTTGACAAAGGTGTCGACACTTGCCTAGTGTCTTGACACTTTTATACTTAGCTTTATTTTCCTGCACACAAGAACTTAACATTCATCAAATAAAACTATGTGTATATCAATGAGCTGAAAGGACTTATTCAAATCAAGTACATTGTGACCAATGTACCCAACAATCTCCCCCTATTTGGAGAAGTCATAACCCCAATTCAATGATATACAACATGATACCAAAATATGATGATTAAGACATTAAGATTACAGTGATGTACAATATGTGAAATAACACAGATAAAAACACATATTTCATTAAACATTAATAACAATAATGCTCAACAGAATGTTAAGCAAACAATTGCAATCCTAATTAATAGCACAAGAAAGGTTATGAAACCAAAATTTTCCCTAATTGTTTGTCAAAAGGTTTACAACTATAAACTTTGGTTATTCAAAATTTACAGAACAAATTTAACATGAGATTCAACACTAAGAACATCATATGGCAACTCTGGTTCTCTGATGACAATGCCCTTTTCAGATTGGACTGTGGCTATAACCTCAAGCACCTTGTCATCAGCTATCTTTTTCCCTTTGACAATCTTAGCCTTTGCAATTCCTTCCTCTTTCATCCTTTGTCTTACAAAATAATAGTAAGGCTTTGGGAAATATTTATTGGGCTCAACTGACTTAACAGGTATCTTCCCTTTCTTCAGATCATGTCTAAACTTCTGAATAACCACTTGCTGCTTTAAATGTTTGGCGCATTCCTGTTCTGAATACCATTTACCTCTTTCTATCACATTTGCATTGACTAAATTCCATGCAGTGAGGATTATTGATCTGAAGGTTGTACTCCACTGCTCAAAATCTAGTCTAGCCTCAGCTTGTTCTCTAAACCTTTTCTTTGAAAGCTGAGCTTCTTTTTCTTTAATCAGAGCAGATTCAGACATCTCCACCTCTTCACATATAACATTTTGAACTGATGGTGGAGGGCTGTACATGTGTTGGACAGCTGCTTGGATATCCTCAAATGTAACTTGTGTTGCAGGATTGTATATGATTTGCTCAGCAGCATGAGTTCGAGTAGCATGCGGTGCTTCAAGTTGAGCTGGTTGATAACCAGACTCAGCAGTTTGATCTCCATCATACCATAGGGGAGGATGGCCTAAAGTGTCTCTGATATTATTTGATATCCAGGTAGCATGTTCAGAACTTGACCTGATCATTACCCTCTCTCCCTTTATGACTTCTCTTGCAACATGATCTCTCAGATCATTCATGTGAAACCTTACCTATTCATCTAAGTAATTGATACCTGAAGTTACAGTGTTCTTTACTCTCAGTAAATGTTGTCCAAACTCTTGTCAGAAGCCTTTATATCTTTAAGCAAGAAGGCTGAATAATTTGTCAGCTGAGTTTCCATGGCCTTTGTAGCAGCAGCTATTTTTTTTCTAACTCAGTAGTCTGCACAGTCAGCTTAACCATTATTTCTGTATGCAAATTAGTCATGTTTTTATCCATAATTCATTGATTTTCTAGGACATAGCCTTGTTTGACAACCATTTCATCTGTAGTTATCTTTGCTTCTTGCTATTATTTAGCAATATAGACTACAACATTAGCTCCCTTCTCAAAGAAATTAGTCATGTCTGTTTTCAGGAGATTTACTTCAAATCTTATGGACTTTATATCCTGAGCCAGTTGAAATTATAGTTCTTTGTGGCTTTCATCTACATACTTTTCTAGATCCTTCCTTTGCTTATCCA
Source organism: Platanthera zijinensis (assembly GCA_039513925.1). NCBI lineage: Eukaryota > Viridiplantae > Streptophyta > Magnoliopsida > Asparagales > Orchidaceae > Platanthera > Platanthera zijinensis. The sequence continues at coordinate 13,086 of CM077090.1, read as the reverse complement.
TCATTATTTGAAATTGTACTAGCAGAGAGCTAGTATCTCCTGTAAAAGCAGCTGGTGTCCCAGATTGTAAATGCTTTTTGTAGCTTTTGCTCCTCTTCTTAATTTTAGATAACTTCCTTTTCTTCGGCTGAGACTCTTCTTCTTCTTTAGATACAGAAGAACTTATCTCTTCAACTGGTGGTGTCTCTTTGATTTAGACAGTATCTAGGGTCAACTCCCCCTCAACACTTGTACCTTTCTCATTAATATTGATACTTTCCAAGTTAACATCTGCATGCTGACTTTCAGCATTAGGAACTTCAATCTGGGAAATTTCAGCTATCTCCCCCTGGATGTTAGTTTCTTTAGACAAAGGAATTTCTTCTTCAGCCTCTTTTGGAATTTCATATGCCATCTCTCTCTCAGACATTTCCTGTTCAGGAACCTTTGATTGTTCCAGTTCCTGTACAACATCCAAAATTATAGTAATAGATGTATACATTGACAATTCAGTGAGGTTCTCCCCCTCAATTGGTTATTTTTCTGGATTGTTCTCCCCCTGCACCTGATCACTTGCTCTAGGTGAGAGTCTTGGAGATCTTATTTGTTCTTCCTCAGCATCCTTATCTGAACTTAACTCCACTTGTTCCTCAGAATCACTTTAAAACTCAACTTCCTCTACCACTACTTTCTTACCTTTTACCTCCTTTGTCTTCTTGGGTTCTGGAGTCTCCTTAGACAAGACTCTGTCCCATCTTGACAAAATTCTTAGATCCATTCTCCTCATATGGTTGATCTTTGTTCCAACTTTCTGGTTGATATTATCTGGAATTGTCTTAACTAGATACAGACTAACAATTCTACCCATATTGGGCTTCTGAATCCCTTCTGCAATCTTATCAAACACAACCCTGTTCTAATCAGTCTTAATCCTGAAAATAATTCTTTTCATCAGGCTAAACATGAAAGTTGAAATCCTGTCATGTGCTTCGGCCTTGTAGAGGAGCACCTTTCCTACTACTTAGGACAAAAACTTACCCTGGGAATTTATTCCCTTCATATTTTATGAACTACCAAACCTAGTGGTTGGAGCCAGTCCACACCACTCTAAGGCCTCTGTAGTCTTATTGGAATCCAGTTCATCTTCCTGAGCAGTTTTAAGAATTGAAGGACTTTAGCCAGCCTTTTGATTGTGACCTTTACTCTTGCCCTATTTACACTTGACGTAATCTTGGCTGTCTTTGGGTTTAGTGAAGCATTGGAATAGAACTCTGATACTTCCCTCTTCCTTATCTTAGTTGGTTCAGAAAGCAGATACTCAAGACCCGCCTCATTGACAAGGTCTATAACATTCTTTATCTCTTCTTGTACAGAGATGAATGCGTTTCACACTAGTTCATAACCCTCGTTTATTTTGTCGTCCATCTTTGGTGCCATTAGAGTTGAGAGAATTTGAGCTTGAGAAGTGTCGACTAAGGATTTCTAGGTCTCGACACTCAGGGAATAGTCTCTCAAGTTTTCTGGTAAGCGTAGTCGACAATTACTTGCACCCCCTATTTATAGTAACTGTATGTGGAAGGCGCGAAGGCGCGCTGCATTTAGAATTTTTTGAATATTCGGGAAATGTCTAGTGTCGACACAGAAAACCTACTTTGTCGAGATGTGTCAACATAAGTCGACACAAGGGTTATGTCTCTCAACACAGACCTCAGGGTCTCGACATCCTTATGTCTTGACACTAAATCTTAATGTCTCGACATACTGAATCTAATCAGTGTCGACACACTGTCTGGTGTCTCTATACATGACTACCTATAGTGTCGACACATATTCTAGTGTCTCGACACTTTCCTAATTGTCTCGACACACACTGTGGTGTCTCGACACAATTCTTTGTTTTAGACAAAATTTGTTTTTCTGGATATAATTACATGACTTATGTGGAGTCTTTCTTATTTGTTTAGATTTGTTGACATGGTTAGTTATCTTTTATCAGTTTTACAGTCTTTTGTTGTTACTAACTAAAAATATTTATTCAATATTCAGCATACCTAGTTCAAATTTAAAGTAATTGAACTTGCTCTCATCTAGGGGTTTTGTTAATATGTCAGCAACTTGTCTTTCTGTTGGAGTATACTGTAAGCTAATATTTTCTTTTTCAATATTCTCTCTTAGAAAGTGATATCTAATTTCTATATATTTAGTTGTACTGTGTGAAATAGGATTATTAGCAATAGAAATTGCACTAGTAGAATCACAAAACATAACAGATTTACTAAGTTGTACACTGTAGTCCAATAGTTGATGCTAAATCCATAGCAATTGTGCACAACAGCTTCCAACAGATATGTACTCGGATTCAGCTGTAGAAATTGCAACACTTGTTTGCTTCTTGCTACTCCAACTTATGAGTCTTTTCCCTAAAAACTGATAAGTTCCAAAAGTACTCTTTCTGTCTTCTTTACACCCTACAAAATCTGCATCTGTGTACCCTATGAGTTCAAAATCACTATCCTTAGGATACCAAAGCCCAAGATTGGGTGTGCCCTTAAGATATCTACGTATTCTCCTTACAGCAGTATAATGAGACTCTTTAGGGCAGGCTTGGTACCTAGCACAGACACATGTTGAGAACATAATATCTGGCCTACTAGTAGTAAAGTAAGTGAGTGATCCAATTATGCCTCTATACAAGGATGCATCAACTAGTTTCCTAGATTCATCTTTGTGCAGTGACACAGAAGAACCTATTGGAGTTCTCATGGTAGAAGATTTCTCCATACCATAGTTCTTAATCAACTCCTTAGTGAACTTAGACTGAGAGATGGATATACCATCTTCAGATTATCTAACTTGGAATCCCAAGAAGAACTTTAGCTCACCCATGCTGCTCATTTCAAACTTGTCTTGTAGAAGCCTGACAATTTTTCTACACAGCTTCTCATTAGTAGACCCAAAAATTATGTCATCTACATATATCTGGACTAGGATACGTGATCATTTGATGTCCCTTAGGAATAGTGTCTTATCTATCTTTCCCATAGATAACTTATTCTCTATGAGAAAGGTAGACAAAGTCTCATACCAGGCTCTAGGTGCCTGTTTTAACCCATACAAATCTTTGTGCAATCTGAAGACATATGAGTTGAGTTTAGGGTTAACAAAACCTGGTGGCTGCTCTACATAGACTTCCTCCTTTAGTATACCATTGAGGAATGCTGACTTTACATCCATCTGGTAGACCTTGTATCCTTTGTATACTGCAACAGCTAAAAACAACCTTATGGCTTCTAACCTAGCTATAGGTGCAAAGGTTTGGTCAAAGTCTATGTCTTCCTCTTGTTTATATCCTTTAGCCACTGATCTGGCTTTATTCTTAACTATAACCCATTCTCATCTAGTTTATTTCTATAAATTAACTTAGTGCCTATGACATTGTGATCACTAGATCAAGGAACTAGACTCTAGACTTTGCATCTCTCAAATTGATTGAGCTCTTCTTGCATAGCCAAAATCCAGTTGGGGTCTGAATTAGCTTATTCAAACTTTTTAGGTTCTACCTGAGAGATAAAGCTAGAGTATAAAACCTCATTGTGATATCTACTCCTAGTAGTCACTCCAAGCCTGGCATCACCTATTATTTGATAAATAGGATGATCTCTAAGGTTTCTAACTGCTACTAGCAAGTGCCTACCATCACCTAGATCTGCAGGAGTATTATGATGATTCTCTTCCTCCCCCAAGGCAGTTACTGTATCTTCTATAAGATTTTCTACATTATCTCTAGTGTGTAACTCTAGATCAGGTGAATCACCTATATTTAACTTCTCCATCCTAGAGTCAACATCATCTACACTAGAGTTGTTAGAAATCTCATTAAATAGATTAGAAGTTTCATCAAAAACTACATTAATTGATTCATCTACAACTTGATGTTTCAAGTTGTAGATCCTGTATGCTATGTTGTGTACACTATACCCTACAAAGATTACTTCATAGTATTTCTCTGAAAACTTAGTTAGATAAGTTTTCCCATTGTCCAATACATAACACTTACTACCAAAATTTTTGAAGTAGGACAGATTTGGTTTTCTACCTTTTATTAGTTCATAGGGAGTCTTGATGTGATTCTTGTTGATCAAGACTCTATTTTGAACATATAATGTTGTGTTCACGGCCTCAGCCCAAAAATATTCTGGGAGAGATGTATCACTCATCATTGTTCTAGCTGTCTCAATGAGAGTTCTATTCTTCCTCTCAGTAACTCCATTTTGCTGTGGTGTTCTTGGAGAGGAGAATTCCTGAAAGATTCCTAGTTCCTTACAGAAATTTGTCGTCTTTTCAGATTGAAATTCTGTACCATGGTCACTTCTAAGCTTGACCACAGAACATCTCATCTCATTCTGAACTTGTCTGACAAAATCAGCAAGGATGTCTAGTGTTTCAGACTTTCTCCTCAGAAAGAATACCCAAGCAAACCTAAAGTGATCATCCACAATCACATAGGTATAGGACTTCCTATCAGAACTAAGAACTTGTATAGGACCAAATAGATCCATACGAAGTAAGTAGAGACACCTCTCAGTGTCTTTGGACTGAATGCTCTTAAAGGAGACTTTTGTCTGTTTACATTTTTGATATGCAGGACATAAGCCTTCTTTGGAGCATTTAAGATGGGGATTGTTTCTAACTAAGTCCATAGAGAATAGCTTGCACATAGCTTTATAGTTTAAGTGAGTCAGCCTCTTGTGCCATGGCTTATCTTTCTTTGCAATCCTTTGGATTCTCACTAGGCTGTTATGCCTTCTCAGTGAACCTGGCTCTGATACCAATTATAAATGTTTGTTTTAGGATAAAGAGTAACCTAGAGGGGGGGGGTGAATAGGTCCAATTTAATTCTAGTCTACTTTTTGGATTCTGAGAATTTCTTTTTTATATTTACTAACCTAGTCAGATAAAACAAGAAAACTATTCAGCAATTAAAACCATCACAACACATCAATCACAGCACAGTACACACAGATTTATAGTGGTTCCCTAATTTAATGGTACATCCACTTCCCCCTTCGCCTATCTAGCAATAAACAAGATTCGGCTAAAATCCTTCTTTTTTTACTCGGATCTTACAGCTCAGAGCCCAATTGACACCTACAACTCAGACTATACAAGTCTTACCACTCAGATCACCATGATCCTACACCTCAAGTTCTTCCCAAGAATTATACCTAAGAGTGAATCTATAGTACTCCTACTCCCCAGGCAACGCCTGCCCTACAAATAAGAACAATTAGTTCATACACCTCGGAGAAATACCCACTTCTCATATGTCAGAAAATTCCTGCCCTACCTCAGCCTTCATAACACAGGCTTACAACTCAGAGAAATTGATTCCCCTACACTCAGATCTACAAGTAGATCTTACAAGTTTAATAATAATGAAAAGAAATTAATTCAAAATTATTCACCCAGCAAGAGAGAAACGGGCGACTACTTCTTGAAAAGAACTTGATAAGTCAGCTTCCCTTGATTCTTGTTGTAATTGATTTGATCTGAACCTTCTTAGCTTTTCAAAGCTTCTTGAAGTTGAAATTAGGGTAGACTTAGGCTGGAGAATGTTGAAGACGATTCTTGATCAGGCTTCTCTCCACCTTCTGAATTCTAGCAGATTACTTCGTAGATCTGGTTTCTCCAATTTTTTACTACTCTCCTCTCTCTTTTCTCTATAGAGTTGATTCCTTTAAATAGGCTCTATCAAGGGTAACCGTCTGATCCGATTAATAACTGACATCTGACAGTTTTGACAGTTGTCAGGACCTCTGGCTTGATTTCTGCACTTAGAAAACAATTCTGCTTGAAGTGTTGAAACTTGACTATTGTATGTGTCGACACCAGTCCTGGGCGTCGACACTACTCTTGCAGCGATGTCGACATACTTCTGAATGTGTCGACACAACCTTCACCTTGTCTCGACACAGCTTGTGTAACGTGTGTCGACACTAATCCTTAGTATCGACATAGTTGCTTTCTTGTATCATAGTGTCGACCCAAGTCCTGGGTGTCGACAAAACTTTCTCTTTGACTCAGCACTCCTTGTTTAAGTGTGTCGACACTGGTCCTGAGTGTCGACAAAGCTACTTCTTGTATCAACACATCCTTGACAAAGGTGTCGACACTTGCCTAGTGTCTTGAAACTTTTGTACTTAACTTTATTTGCTTGCACACAAGAACTAAACATTCATCAAATAAAACTATGTGTATATCATTGAGCTGAAAGGGCTTCTTCAAATCAAGTACATTGTGGCCAATGTACCCAACACCTTCCCGCACTTGTATGACCTGTTTGATCAGCTTAAAGGCAGTACACACTTTTCCAAGATAGATCTCAGATCAGGTTACCATCAGTTGAATATTAAGGAATCTGACATTCCCAGGATGGCCTTCCGGACTCGGTATGGACATTTCGAATTCTTGGTGATATCTTTTGGGTTGACTAACGCCCCTTCTGCTTTCATGGATAATGAACTGTGTCTTCCGTGAGTATCTGGATAAGTTCATTATCGTTTTTATTGATGATATCCTGGTCTATTTCAAGGCCCGTGAGGAGCATGCAGCCCATCTCAGACTTACTCTTTCCAACCTTTGTCAGCATCAACTCTATGTCAAGCTGGTGATATGTGAGTTCTGGTTGGATCGTGTTGCTTTCTTAGGCCACGTCATTTACGGTGATGGACTTTCCGTTGATCCTGCCAAGATTTCCGCGGTTATGGATTGGAAGCAACCTTTTACCCCTACTGAGAAGCGCAGTTTCCTTAATTTAACTGCCTATTATTGACGTTTCATCAAGGATTTCTCCTCTTTTGTCGCTCCTCTGACAAATCTAACTCAAAATCATGCCAGGTTCGAGTGGTCAGATCAGTGTGAGCAGGCTTTTTCTAAATTAAAGCAACGTTTGTGTTTAGCGCAAGTTTTAGCTCTTTCGTCAGAGGGGTTAGACAATTCAGTTTATACTTATGCTTCTAGAGTTGGTTTGAGTTGTTTCCTGATGCAAGAAGATCGGTTTATCGATTATGGTTTGAGGCAGTTGAAGATTCATGAACGCAACTACTCAACTCATGACCTGGAGTTCGATATGGTGGTGTTTGCTTCAATCTTTGGCGCCATTATTTTTATGGCGTGAAGTGTCACTTCTTCACTGAGCATCAGAGTTTGAAGTATATTTTTGTTAAGAAGGGTCTCAACCTTCGTCAGAGGCGTTGGATAGAATTCATAGCGGATTATGATTTGCAGCTCATGTATGTTCCTGGTAAGGCCAATTCATTGGCAGATGCATTGAGTTTTCAGGCTTCTATTGCCGTCTGTGCACCCTTGTCAGCTACCCTTACAGCCTTAATTGATGACCTCGATCGAATGGGCATCTCCATCGCACCCGAGAGTCATGAAGAGGTTTCTAGTCTGTTATGGGTAAAGCATGTGAAAGATTTGCAGCCATCTGATCCCGCAATCCAGTGCATCCGCGAAAGGTATGAACTTGGAACTCTCCCGGAATTCTCCATCTCTGATGATGTTTTGCGTTTCCTAGGTCACCTATGCATTCTCGATGTACCTGAATTGCTTGATAGCATTTGTAGCGAAGCTTAAGAATCCCACACATCTGGTCGTCCAGGAAATAATAAAATGTATCATGACTTGAAACAAATCGTGTGGTGACTTGGTATGAAGAGTTATATCGCTCGCTTCATCTCTCGATGTCTGACGTGCCAGAAGGTGAAAGCTCAGCGTCAGCATCCTGGTGGCCATTTGCAACCTTTGTCTATCCCTGAATGGAAGTGGGAAGATATCTCTATGGACTTCATCACGGGTTTGCCCCGCACTCCGAGGGGGGATGACGCGATTTGGGTCATAGTAGATCACATGACTAAAGTTGTTCACTTCATCCCATATAAGGAAGGTCATTCCACCAAGAAGATCACTCTAATCTATATTGCAGAGATTGTCAGACTCTATGGGACTCCTCTGCGAATTATATTTGATCATGAAGCGAGATTTGTATCGCACTTCTGGAAGGGCTTTCAGCAAGCTTTGGGCACCGAGCTCAACCTAAGCACCGCTTATCATCCAACAACTGATGGTCAGACCGAAAGGGTTAATCAGATTCTTGAATACATGCTTCAGTGTTATATTCTGGACCACATGGAGGCTCGGGATGAGAACCAACCATTGGTCGAGTTTGCTTATAACAATAGCTACCAAGAGAGCCTCAATATGGCCCCCTTCGAAGCGTTGTACGATTGTCATTGTAGAGCCCCACTCTATTGGTCAGAAGTTGGTGACAATGTTGTCTTTGGGCCTGAGTTACTTCAGGAAATGGAAGAAGCAACAAAGAGGACTAGTCTTCAGCTCAGTCATGCCATCGAGAGGCAGAGGAAGTATGCTAATCAGCATCGCAATCTGTTAGAGTTTGTCGTGGGTGATCAAGTATTCCTGAAGGTTTTCCCCACTCCTGGGGTGAAACGGTTTAGTCGTCATTATAAGCTTAGTTTGGGATTCGTGGGACCATATGTTATTTCAGAGCGTATCAGAGGATCTGCATATCATCTTGAACTACCAGCATCTTTGGCAGGTGTTCACAATGTCTTCCACGTTAGCTAGCTTTGAAAGTACATTTGTGATCCTACCCGCGTCATGGAAGAAATTTCAGTGATCCCTGGAGACAATCTATCCTATTAAGTCGAGCCCTCGAAGATCGTCGAATATCAAGAATTCAAGCTTCGCAAGAGAACCATTCCTATGGTGAAGGTACATTGGGTGTATGGCAGGTCTGAGGAGAACACTTGGGAACTCGAATCTGACATGTGCAGTAAGTATCCACAACTCTTCTCCATATCTTGGTATGTTTTCTCTCCCGCTCTTCTCTCTACTTCAGTACATTCACATTGATCCTTCATGCCTTGAATTGTAATCTTGTTGGGAAGAAGGGTATCAGAATTCTCGCCTTTTAAGCTCCTTTCAGAGAAATCTTAAAAGTTTCGGAACGAAACCTTCTAAGTAAGGGAGAATGTAACAACCTATTTTTAAATTTAGAATAATAATAATAATAAACCTAATCTATTCTTCTAAGTTTCGGAACGATACCTCATTCTTTTTCTCAAGGGTTCTGCTCCAGACGATTCCTACGAGCCGCTCGTCCCGTCGCGTCGGATCTCTCCGCTCCCACGCCCCATTGGCCCCTCCGGTGCCTCTTTCCCCTTAAATCGCCGCCCCTGTTTGCTTCTCCGCCTCCTCCTGCTCTGCCTCATCCTACTCTGCCTCCTCCTGCTCCTCTTCACTTCCTCTAGCCAAAGGTTCAAGAGGCATGAACCCTAGGGCTGGCTACCTCCTTCCCTCCATTTCTGGAGGTCGATCCTAGTTTCTTTCCTCTCCTCAAGGCCGACAGTCTCCGCATCTCCCTCTGATGACCCCTCCCGTGATCGATTGTGTCATGTTTTGCAGAGGGATCACCTAGGGTTTTGCTCGTTCATCCCTCCTCTATGTGGATCTTTGAGCTTTGATCTGGTCTTTGTGGGTAAGGAACTCGGCCAATCTCATGTTTTTAGATTTGCCTTAATTTTTTTGCAATAATTTTCGCCCTCCGATCGATGAAATTGCGTTGATCCCTCTTGCAGTTATCGTATATCCGTCTAACATCAATTCTTGTTTTTGTTCCCGGTGCAGCTCATCAGATCTTGTGGTGGAATTGCTCCAAGCCCTCTTCGATTTAGGGATTCCCGAACCTAAGCGCTGCTAGAACCCTGCTTTCCTCGTGGTAGTTCCCTCTACCTCATCCTTGAGGGAGGTAAAATTTTCTAACTCCTCTTGTGTGTGTCATGCGATTAACAATGCCTGGTCAAGCGTAGAAAGTCTCGTTAAGGCGAATGTTTCTTTAATTTTTGGGTCTTGAACATGTTCAGATAGAGTCTTTGGCCTGGTTTGTGCCGCTTAGCTGTCACCGATAATTTCGATTTCGCCTTAAGGCAAGTAGGGAACCTCATCTCACTTGCAAATTTTGGATTTAGTCATTGTACATGTTTTCTATAATTACACATGTTATTTGATAACCCCTGAACCGACACATTTTTTTGACAATATATAATATGACAGAGTGTCACTAAAATATGAGATAAAACAATTATGTGATCGCAAGCAATCCTTGAAATATAATGTCTAATTAGAGCACTGTCTATTGGCATGGTCACGACAAGCAGGATTACATTTCCAACAAGACTTGCACGTGGATCTGAGTGTGAACCATATGCACCCGCTGGAACACCTACAATACTTCATTGATTATGACTTGCAATATTACTTGAACAATTTTAGGCTAAAATCCGGAGTATGCTAACAATTTTCAGGAATTTCTGTTGACTTTGTTGCTTGCATGTTTACTAGTTTTATTACAAAATAAAATGGTACCCAAATATGTCTGCTTATTTCAACACATTTTTTTAATTAATAAACCTGCTTGTTGAAACCGAAAATCGGCTTCTGTGGAGTTCAAACCCTTGGGGAAGGGGTGATCTCGCACTTACTTCTCCCTCGCAAACTCAAATAGCTAGAGACTTAGAACAAGGAATGGACCCAAGGCTCCAGCACGAAGGTCCCACCACACACCCGGAGGATCTTAGAGCGCTTCCCCTCCTTAGTCAAGTGTTGAGCTAAGGATACCTCAAAAAGCGCAAGAAGATCAGGGCATAAGTAAGCATGAGAGTATAGAAAGCCTGCCTCCTGAGGTACCCCCCCATTGGGTATATTTATAGTTTTCTTAAAACGGTCTACAAACAGCCAACCTCCGCTATTCCAAATAGCTATATGCAGTCCAGATTGACCTGGCAATAGCGTGACTCTGCTGTTTTAGAAGACTATGGGCAGGCCAACGGGACAAATGATAAGAATGCATCATACACCATTGAGCGAGTGGCCTCCACTCGCATGGGGTGGCGAGTGCTCGATGGAGCTGGTACTCGCCACCTCATTCTGCACTAGGCGAGTGCGGGCCTGGGCTGCGCCACTCACCCATTACTTGCCGAGACATTAGGGAGAGTGTGAGCCCGCCTGCTCTACTCTCCCCTCACATGTCCCACCCCGCCTGGCGAGTTGGCGAGGCTATAGGGATCTCGTCTCCCTCTCAGCTTGCTTGGGACTTGGGCTAACCGAGTTGGCTGGTCTTGCTCCTGTCGATCCCACTCGTCGGATTTGAGGTTGTACACAATCCCCGCTCTTTGCAAGATTGCCCCAAACTCGAAAATAAACATCTAACCCCAAAAGATCGGCGAGTGGGTCAGCGAACCCAAGGGAATCTTTTGGTGGGATCTAGTTGCGGCAATATATATATACGCTTGCGTACCTGGGCAACCTTTGTCATTCCCCTTACTCTGACCCTGTCGAGATGCATCTTTCCAAAGAGCTTCAAGAGAAGCTGGACCATGCTCGCAGGCTCAATGCCGCTCGCACTGCCAGCCTGGTCGTCATAAATCCCAGCACCTCGTCGCCTAGGGAAGAATGAAGCGGCGAGTGCCAACTCCATCGAGCACTCGCCACCCCAGACGAGTGGAGGTTTCAGAGGGCCACTCGCCTAGTGTTATATGATGTATTCTTATCATTTTTTTCCTGCTGGCCTGCCCATAGTCTTCTAAAACAGCGGAGTCACGCTGTTGGCAGGCCAATCTAGACTACATATAGCTATTTGGAACAGCGGAGGTTGGCAGTTTGCAGACCATTTTTAGAAAACTATAAATAGACCCAATGGGGTACCTTAGGAGGCAGGCTTTCCATACTCTAATGCTTACTTATGCCCTGCTCTTCTTGCGCTTTCTGAGGTATCCTTAACTCAGCACTTGGCTAAGGAGGGGAAGCGCTCTAAGATCTTCCGGGTGTGTGGTGGGACCTCCGTGCTAGAGCCTTGGGTTCGTTCCTTATTCTAAGTCTCTAGATGTTCGAGTTTGCGAGGGAGAAGTAAGTGCGAGATCACCCCTTCCCCAAGGGTTCGAACTCCATAGAAGCTGATTTTCGGTTTCAACACTACTCACTGTTTATATCCTAAGTTCTGAGGCGTTTTCCTTCTTGTTTGGATTTGTCTTAGGTTTCGTGACTGCGCCGCTTGCTTCCTGAGCTGTTTAGTGTTGAGTTCCTGTATTCCTGGACGTTTACTTTGTTTTGTTGTTGTGTAGCCATGTTCTATGTATCTGTTTCCTTTACTGACGGATTTTGATATCATGTATTAGTATTATCAGCCATTGTTTCTATTTCATGGACACTCCTAGATTTTCATTATTGTAACGTAATAATAAATTAATGACATGTTCACTTTTTTAGTCATTGCATTTACTTTAGTATTTTTTATTTTATCAAAGTGCATGTGCATCACTGACTCATTCAAGCTTACGCACATAAAACAAAGCAAATAGATTTTTCCTTTATTCAAAGTTAATTATTTTTTTAAAACTACATTTTCATTTTGATCACGACTAACAGGGATGGATTTTTCCATTGCCCATGTCTGTGACATCACGACCCACCCATAGCGCACTCTGATGGATGTTATTAGATGGGTCGTGACAACTTTAGAAGCCTGGGTAGCGGAAGAGATGGGGGCTTCCTAGTACCGGCTGGTCCCCAACGAAGTCTCTGTTCAGGATACATATGTCATTTTAAAAGGGAGAAGTTTAAAATATAGATGCTAAATTGTAATTTCAAAATTGAGATTTTGTTTGGGTAACCTCCATTTTTGTGACGATTTAAATTATTTTTAAAATTATCTTATCATGAATTCTATTTATTTTTTACATAATTTTTCTAAATTTTTTTAAACAAAATTCAATATTTATACGTGGATTTATTTCATATTTATTGATATATTTTATTTTTTTATAGGAGTTAAATTGATTAAATAAAAATAAAAATATTAAAAAATATGTCAAACGACCATTTTGAAAGGATGAATGGAGGTCTCCATGACCATTCCAAAACGGAGAAAAAAATAAGTTTTAAATCGGCCGTTTTAAAATGATAGCAATTTTATGGTTGTGAAACACTTGTCCTCCGATCAGTTTAGAATGGAACGAAGTCAAAACC
>CM077089.1:181002228-181146792 GCA_039513925.1 Platanthera zijinensis | reverse complement strand
GGTGCCGGGGAGATAAAAATAAAACATGGCGGCTCGCTAGCCTTCCCCCTGGGAAGCGAACAGTCGGATCCCGTTGGGTCTTCACCGTCAAACAGAACCAAGATGGGGTGGTGGAGCAATACAAAGCACGTTTAGTGGCTCGAGGATATACCCAAGCACAAGACATTGACTACCAGAAGACCTTGGCTCCTGTTGCCAAGATGATCACAATCCGTGTGCTTCTTTCTTGTGCTGTGATTCGTGGATGGGAGTACTGCAGCTCAATGTCAAGAATGCATTCCTGCATGGTGATCTAGAAGAGGAGGTCTATATGGATATTCCCCTGGGCCTTGATGTCAAAGAGTCCAACCGGAGGGTCTTTCGCCTGCTAAAATCCCTGTATGGCCTGAAACAGTCTCCAAAAGCGTGGTTTGGGCGTTTTAACAAGACCATGATACGACTTGGATATACTCAAAGTCAAGCTCATCATACTCTCTTCATCAAGAGGAAGGGTGCTCTGGTTTTTATCCATATTGTGTACGTGGACGACATCATCATTACCGGAGATGACTTGGATGAGATCAAGTACTTGAAAAACAACTGGGCGAAGAATTTGAAGTCAAGAATCTGGAAAAGCTGAAATATTTTTTGGGAATTGAAGTTGCGACGTCCCGGCAGGGGATCTTAATCTCCCAAAGGAAATATACTCTTGATCTTCTGGAGGAGACTGGGATGCTTGGGTGTGCTCCTGTTGACACTCTAATTGAGGCTAATCATAAGATTGATGCAGATATTAGTGGGGAGAAAGCGAACGCCTCAAAATACCAACGACTGGTTGGGAGGCTCATTTATCTGTCCCATACTCGCCCGGATATCACGTATACGGTGGGTGTCCTAAGCCGGTATATGCACTCCCCTACGTTATGTCATCAGCAGACAGCCTTTAGGGTGTTGCGATATCTAAAAAAGACACCCGGGCGTGGGATTCTGTTCAAGGCTAATCAGTCGTTGGAGGTTGAGGTATTTACTGATGTTGATTGGGCTGGTAGTCAAGATGACAGAAAGTCAACCACGGGGTACTGCACATTTGTGGGAGGCAACCTGGTTTCATGGAAGAGCAAGAAGCAGAACGTGGTTGCTCGCTCAAGTGCTGAAGCAGAATACAAAGCTATGGCTCAAGGCGTTTGTGAGGGACTGTGGTTAAGAACCATTCTCCAAGATTTGGGCCTTCAGGTAAACAAACCTATTACTATCTAATCTGACAACAAGACAGCTATCAGCATTGCACACAATCCAGTTCAACATGACAGGACCAAACATGTGGAAGTTGATAGGCACTTCATCAAAGACCACCACGATAAGGGGAATATCTGCACTCCGTTTGTGAGCTCATGTGATCAGCTTGCCGATGTTTTCACCAAGTGGCTATGCAGCGACAACTTCAAGAACAATACTGACAAGTTGGGAATGATCAATATATATTCCCAACTTGAGGGGGAGAGTTGTATATTCGCTTTTATTTTCGATATCGAGATTATGTATTCCACGTGATGTCACGTGCTAGTGTACCTATATATATGAAAGTGTTGCCCAGTTTAGGGTATCAATAAATAAATTCCCGATTTCCACTTAATTCAAGAGATAAAAACTCACCATAACTTTTCTCATTCCTTTATCTTTCTCAGTTTCATCACCACGTCTATCTCGAGACGCCATCATCGGAGAAAAGAACTGAAATTTTAAGCATCTTTATTTGGGTTGCGTTTCTTAGATAAAGGTGATGTTGATTATAGGATGATTTGATTTTTCTTAAGGGCTTGTCTAGGGTTGGTGATATGTTAGGTGAGCTTAAGAAAATTAAAATATAAAACCTCATACTTGTTTATAAGAAGAAAACTCGAATTTGAAGTAAAATAAAGCAACCCAAACAACCACCCATAAACTAAATGTAATTATGATAGAAAAATCATCCCCCATGAATCATTGGCCAACTTCACATATTCAGTGAAGCTTAACATCAACTGGCTATTATAGGTGTTCACTTAATGATTTGAAAACAGCCAACTATTATCCCTCTTGAAAACACCCTTAATGAACACTAATCGCCAGTTAACTTCATTGGTAACCCAAAAGTTTTTGAAAGCTTTTAAGCAAGGGGCAGTCACAGGAAGCTTTGGAAAAACTCATATATGTGCTTATCTATATTTACTCTCTGTTTTGATATCATAATAACATCGTGAATCTACTCCATAAATCAGAAAGGAAAGGACCCAAAAGAACCGGTTCAGCTGTAGTTAAAAAATTCCAATTCAATTTTTTGTAATAGCATAACCGACCAATCATGACTATAATCTAGGGAGAGGAGATCTTACAATGGGAGGAGGAGGAAGTGTTGCACAACCGGTCATCTCGGACAAGCAGAGGTCCAGCTGAGATCTTCCAAAAGCTCTGACACTGTTGGAAGATGCACTGAGGTCGTTGTTTGGCAGAGGGGAAAAACATCGGCCCTAGCAGTCAGAAGCAGTGTAGCAGCAGCGGCCCAGAAGACTCAGCGGCAGAAGCAATAATCCAAAGAGGGGGACGAAACGAAAGAGGAGTCGGATGTTGTTGACGATGCTTGGAGAAGAGGGAGCGTCTCCGTCAAGCCCTAGCCAACACAGCAGTAGCAGCGACGCAGAATAGAATTCCAGAGAGGGAGAGAGAAGTCGTGTGAGAGAATGATGAGGTGAGGAAGGGTAAGCCGCCTTTTATCCAGCCCATAAGCGGTTTTTATTATTCAGCCGACTAAGGTATTCCCCCTGAGGTGCCAGCAACAGGAAGTACCGATTAAATCATCCAGGTGTCATCATCTATAAAAACGTCAAGTGTTCAAGCCACTTACCAGCCAGCCAACATAATTTTATTTAATTAATATTTACTCACAATATATTATGAAAATATATGTTACTCACACATATATTAGGCAACAACTCGATCAGTTTTAAATTTTGTAGAAAACCTTTAAATGGCACCATATACCATATAATATGTTGTGGAAATTTCGTTACTACAATAATTGTCAAATAAAAATAAAAATATTAAAAGTAAATATGTAAATTGACGCTGATTTCATTTCTCGTATCCGGATTTTAATATCTTTTAAATGTTTTATGATGATTTGGGCCGTTACAAACTCTTCTTAAAAGGATTTTTCATCCACAAAAATATTTAGACTTCGAAAATAAATGAGGCACGTCGGACATTGCAAGGATATTTTATTGATATATATGAGTAGGTTACATACACACTGGATATTACATACTTCATTTTCTTTTGTCTCTGAATGACACTAAGTTAAATGCACGCAGCTGAATTTACCTTTCTTCCAACACTTCTCTTTCTGGAACTGGGGCAGGTGTCGAAGCTAACGATTCGGTACCAAACTGATATAATTTTGGTTGCGGTAGAAGTGGTTGTTCTCGAGAATTAACTTCTTTGTTTTGGAGTTTTGGACATTCATACAGATTGAAGAAAATAAAAACAGATCCCGATCAGGCATTCTCCTCGATGAAATTTTCTGCACTTTGCACATTTTGGTGTGATTGACTGCGTCGCATTACTCATAGCTAGGGCAGATTGAGACAACTTATCTTTCCATTATGACTTGTTAGAGGATATAAATATGTATGTGAACCCTGTTAATGAAGTAATTTTTACTTTTTCTCTCGTAACATGGTATCAGAGCGAGATACGCTCCGCTAGGGTTCGCTCGCTCCTCTCGCATCTCTCGCCGCTCGCCGCTACACGCATCCCCGCTGCTCGCCGCTCGCGCCTCTCGCATCTCTCGCTCCGCTCGCTACTCGCCGCATCCCCGCGCTCCGCCCCGTCTGGTTCCTCCCGTGCCCTAGACGGAGGCGCATGCGATGACGCCTGCCGTCGCTCCTGCTGCCGATCTCTGGCGCTAGAGGAAGGGCCGATCTCCTCTGTCTCTGCCTGATGCCTGATGCCGACCGCTACCTGAAGCTGCTCTCTCCTGGTTTTCTCCTCTGCCTGATGCCGACCGCTGCCGACCTCCTCTGCCTGAAGCCGCCTGCTGCCGATCTCCTCTCTGCTCGGCTGCCCTAAGGTTTCTGTCCAAGGTCATGGGGGACTCGGTCACGAGCACCAATCTGACGCCTGTTCCCTCAGGGGATCCTACCAACACGTTTCCTTCCAATGCAAGGTTGGCTACCACTATCCTTACCTCCTCCAACTTTCAGTTGTGGAAAAAGGGGGTTACTATGTCTCTAGCAGGCATCCGACGTACTCACCACCTTACTCGGCTTCCTACTCATGCCGTGGGAAGCGCCGAACACGACGATTGGTACAGTGATGATTGTCGTATCTTTGCGCTCCTTCTGAGTTCCATGGATCCATCTGTTCAACAAATGTGCAAGAATTGCGATAGCACTAAGGAGCTGTGGGACACCCTGCATATGATGTTTTCTCAAGCTAACAACCTCTCTCGTCTTGGTGAACTCTTTCCCAAGATGGCTGAGCTTCGCCAAGGAGCCCGTCCTGTCACTGAGTACTTTGCTGAATGGAAGGTTCTTGCCGATGAAATCCTGGATCTTTGGGAGATCCCCTCTACTCGTGAAGGACATCAGGCTCAACGTGAGCATCTGGTCCTCATCTGGCTTCTGAACGGACTTGATCCAAATTTTTCAACAACCAGAACGGAAATGCTTGCGAGTCCTTCTACTTTGCAGACTGCTAGTGTGTTCCATCGTCTGACTAAAGCGGGCTCTGCCGCTTCTCCTGCTGCTCTACATGTTTCCTCCAGCGAGTCCATTGCGCTGGCCTCTCGAGGGGGAAGGGGCACTAGCAGCAGAGGTGGTCGGTCTGGTTCTGGACGTGGTCGGGAGACTGATACGCGTCATTGTACTCATTGTGGACGTCGTGGTCACACACGGGATACGTGCTGGCTCGTGCATGGGAAACCAGACTGGGCGGCCAAAACCTCGTCAGCTTCACCTCGATCTGCTCATGTTGCCGACTCGACCCCGGCTCCCCCGGGTCACCTCACGGTCCAACTCTCTGAGGAGGATTATCGTCGCCTGCAGGCTCTTCCTGTTTCTTCTCCACCTCATAGTGCTGCTGTCGCCCAGACTATTCAGCCTGTCTGCACTTCCCAGACCACCCAGCGCCCAGTTCAGTGGCTGGCAGATTCTGGAGCTTCTGACCACCTGACTAGCTCTTCAGGTATCTTGCATTCGTATCATACCCATTGTGGATCCTCCATTACTGTTGCAGATGGCTCCACTGTTCCTATTGTTGGCTTTGGCAGCTGCAATGTGACACCGGATATGCCTCTATCCTCGGTTGCTCATGTTCCTCAATCTGCTTACAACCTATTGTCCATTAGTAAGCTTACTCGTGATTTAAACTGCACTGCTATTTTCACATCTTCTGGTTGCATGTTTCAGGAACAGTCGACGAGCCGTATTATTGGTAGAGGAAAGCTGCGTGGTGGTGTTTATGTTTTGGATGAAGTTTCCCACATTGCCTGTTCTGCTGCTTCGGCCAAACTCTTGGACCTCCACTACCGTCATGGTCATCCCTCTATGCAGGTCATGCGTCGTTTGTATCCTGATTTTGGGAAAGTTTCCCATCTCAGTTGTGAGTCGTGTTTGTTTGCTAAACTCCATCGAGTTAGCTATGTTCCTCGTGTAGATGTTCGTGCTTCTGCACCTTTTGATTTACTTCATTCTGATGTCTGGGGACCGTGTCCTGTCCCTACGTTGTTAGGACACAGATATTATGTTACCTTTATTGATGATTTTTCTCGCATGACATGGGTTTACTTAATGAAAAAATCGCTCTGAATTACTATCTATTTTTCAACATTTGTGGAATGAAATTTTTACTCAATTTTCTGTTCGTCTGAAATGTCTTCGTACCGATAATGGGAGGGAATACGTGTCACATGCCATGTCTAGCTTTCTTTCCACCAAGGGTATCATCCACCAAACCAGTTGCCCTGATACCCCCCAACAAAACGGAGTTGCCGAAAGAAAAAATCGACACCTTCTTGAGGTAACCCGGGCTATCCTTCATCATACGCATGTTCCCAAACACTTTTGGGGCGATGCTGTTCTTACCGCTGCCCATCTCATTAATCATCTTCCTACTCATATACTTCAGGGGGAGACACCCTCTCACATCCTTTATCCAGACCACTCGGGGCCTCCTCTACCCTTCAAGGTCTTTGGGTGTGTTTGCTATGTCCGGGATGCTCGTCCCTCCGTTTCCAAACTTGATCCTCGCTCTTTGAAGTGTATCTTCCTTGGATACTCTCGGACTACCAAGGGATATCGCTGTTATTCCCCTGAACTCCACAAATACATCATCTCTTCAGATGTTGTCTTCCTCGAATCTGTCTCTTATCGTCCTCCTGGCTCTCCCCTTCCCACTTCATCTTCTGATCTCTCTCTTGATGAGATGCTAGTTCCTCGTCCTGACTCTGCCCTCGTCTCTCCGACTGACATACTGTGCCCCCTTTGGGGACAGGTCTACTCTCGTCGCACTTCTGATGGAACTGAACTACCACCATCTCAGCCTACCTCAACCAGTGATGGCTCCACTCCTGTTCCTCAAATTGCTCCTGCTAGTGAGGACCAGAACCAACCTGAAGTGCCTGCCGCTCCACCTCTGGCTAGTACCGAGCTTCCTATTGCTCTCCGCAAGGGCAGTCGGACTTGTCAGCATAGACCTCTCTTTGTAAGCTCTTATCAGGGGTTGTCTGCTTCTCATACCGCACTTCACTCGATGTTGGATCAGTACACCATTCCCTCCACGGTTGGGGAGGCCAAAACTCATCCTGGCTGGATGGCTGCTATGCACGACGAATTGACGGCACTTCAACTGAATAATACTTGGGAACTTGTGTCTTTGCCGCCTGGGAAGCGTGCTATTGGTTGCAAATGGATCTACTCTGTTAAAGCCAATGCTGATGGCTCTCTTGCTCGCTTGAAAGCTCGCCTTGTTGCCAAAGGCTATGCCCAAACTTATGGCGTGGATTATGAGGAAACGTTTGCACCTGTTGCCAAGATGTCCTCTATTCGGATCATGCTCTCTCTTGCAGCCACTCACCGGTGGCCTCTCCATCAGTTAGATATCAAGAATGCGTTCCTTCATGGGTCCTTGGAGGAAGAGGTGTATATGGAACAACCACCTGGGTTCGTTGCTGAGGGGGAGCGTAACAAGGTGTGTCGTCTCCTGGCCTCCTTATATGGGTTGAAACAATCCCCGCGCCAGTGGTTTGCACGCTTTCGGTCTGTGGTCACCAAATTCGGACTTACCAAAAGTGTCAAAGACTCATCTCTCTTTTATAGGAACTCCTCTGCTGGTACTGTGCTCCTAATTGTGTATGTTGATGATATCGTCATCACTGGCAGTGATCCTAAAGGGATAGCCGATCTCAAAGCGTTCTTACACTCCAACTTCCAAACCAAAGATCTAGGGCTGTTGCGATACTTCCTTGGGATTGAAGTTACTGATCATGACGACTCTATCTTTGTTTCTCAACGTAAATATGCCCTTGATCTGTTATCTGATCTTGGCATGTCTGACTGCCGCCCTATGGATTCTCCTCTTGAACCAGGAGAAAAAGGGCTTCATTCCGAGAGTAAATCTTTTGAATCGCCAGAGAAGTATCGAAGAATTGTTGGAAAACTCAACTACCTTACTATGACTCGCCCAGACATTGCCTGCGCTGTGAGTAAGGTCAGTCAGTTCATGGCAAACCAACTACCTCTCAATGGGACTCTGTTCTCCGCATCGTTAAGTACATAAAGAAGGATCCTGGTCTAGGAATATCATACAAGAATCATAGTCACTCCAATATAGAGGCTTACTGTGACTCCGACTGGGCAGGTTGTTTAGCCACCCGGAAGTCTACCACAGGATTTACTATATTTATGGGAGGAAACCTTGTCTCCTGGAAGAGCAAGAAACAGACCACTGTTGCCAGATCTAGTGCCGAGGCAGAGTATCGGGCTATGTCGCACACCGTTGCTGAGATCATGTGGATCAGACAGACTCTTTGCGAAATCGGATACCCTGTTCATGACCCAACTCCGTTATGGTGTGATAATCAAGCTGCAATACAGATAGCAACCAAT
Source organism: Platanthera zijinensis (assembly GCA_039513925.1). Classification (NCBI taxonomy): domain Eukaryota; kingdom Viridiplantae; phylum Streptophyta; class Magnoliopsida; order Asparagales; family Orchidaceae; genus Platanthera; species Platanthera zijinensis. The sequence continues at coordinate 181,138,672 of CM077089.1, read as the reverse complement.
CCTGTGTTTCATGAACGCACGAAGCACATCGAGGTTGACTGTCATTTCGTACGAGAGAAGTACGAAGAAGGTCTTATTTCCTTGAGCCATGTGAAGACTGGAGACCAAGTTGCTGATATTCTCACGAAAGGAGTTACCCGGGTCAGAATTAATTTCATATGTAACAAGTTAGGTCTGGAAAGTTCCCACGACCCAACTTGAGGGGGAGTGTTAGAGGATATAAATATGTATGTGAACCCTGTTAATGAAGTAATTTTTACTTTTTCTCTCGTAACATGACTCATCTTGGTTTGGACTCTCTGTTGCCTTTCGTTTAACAAAATCTCGTCATTTTTGAGATTTCTCTTGATCTATTTCTACCAGTCGGGCCCTCTCGACCAGCTTTTCGTACTCTAAAATATCCAAGGGTTTTAAAAGATTACGGATCTCGTCGTGCAGTCCTTGCTAAAACTGTTGGCATCGATCTTCTTCAATGGCTACAAGAGAATCAGCATAATATGCTAATTTCAAAAATTCAATTTCATATTGCATTATTGTTTTATTTCCTTGACTAGCCGGAGAAACTGATCATGTAGTACTCTCTTTTCAGATCTCGGGACAAAAAACGTTGTAAATACTTGTATAAAGTTAGTCCAGGTAGCTACACCGCGACCTTCATATTTTCTTTTGACGATATTATCTCACCAGTGTTTCGCTTCTCCTTCTAAAAGAAACGTAGCTAATCCCGCCTTTCGGTTTTTTGGGCATTACATCATTTGGAAGATTATTTCAATACGTAAATCCAATCTTCTGTCTCTGAGGGAGACAAGCCTCCTCGAAAAGCAGACAGTTTTAATTCCAAGAATTGTTTTAAATCTATGTCAAGTTGACGGTGTTGTGGTGGTACTATTGGTACGAAATGAGTTACAGGAGGAATTTCAGGAGGTAGAATCATGGGGGTTGGAATGGGATAAGGATGAGGGGCAGCTGGCCCTAATGTAGCTAGCGTAGGAAATACCATTTTGAATGCTTCAGTAATTGCTAAGGCAAGATCAGTTGGTCGAGGTTGTTTCCCCTTATCACTTCAGTAGATAGGGTATCTTTATAAACTTCTGGATCTTCTCGCGATTCTCGAAATCTTCTACTTGAATACACTTGAAGGGGTTCCTATGAGAGGAGTTGTAATCAGTTATACTACATTACTTGCTCATATTATATGCCATTACTTAGTACTCACTACGAGTCTACGACCGAATTTATTGAAAATTGATCCCTCTGATACCAATTTGTGAAGACTTTTGTTGGTCTCTATAATGTATTCAATATATGGAGCTAGTTTCAATTCATTCGTCGCAGCACATTGCATCAAGATACACAAAGAGTACAAAGTAAAACACATAATACAATTTTTTTATTTCGATATACAAGGTTTATTAAAAAGGAGATATGGAGTAGATGCATTGATACATGTGAAAAAGGTGGTTAATCTATTTGATTACAGAAGGCATATTGTCAGTCTTCACATGTTTCCCTATGTTTATCTTGAGCTTCTTTTATCCCAATATATATTTTGACTCGTACATTCGCGCGTTCTTCTGCCAACTTTTTTCCCTCAGCAGTCAAGGGAACCCTTTTTGGTGCATTGGGTGATGTTATAGCTTCCTGAAAAAAATGATAATCCACAACGGGTTAGTCATAAAAATATGACTATGTGAGTAAAGTACCTCTTGATTGTTAATTTGTTATACATACAAACAAGGTAAATTTATATCAATATGCATACAGAGCATCAAAAGTATATAACATAATAGCTATTCGAAGAAATCCTATTTCATGTATTCTCTAATGATTCTTAAATTTCCTCATTTTCCTTGTTTCTCTTTTTCCATCAAAGTCATAATTCAATCTCATTCAGATCTTAGATCTCATTCAGATCTTAGATCTCATTCAGATCTTAGATCTCATTCAGATCTTAGATCTCATTCAAGTTTTCAAAATATTCACTCATTCTTTAATTACATAGCTCGGAAAATATTAAAGGATTCATCATATTTTCGGGCCCACCCCTCACGGGGTTATCAAATGTAGGTAAACCCCCTACTTGAGAAAAACTAGCAGGTAAACCCCCTACAAGATTCTCCTTAACATTTCTCATATGTATCTTATTATGGATCTTTTATCTTTTCCTATTACAATCTACAATATTTAATTCAATCTCTCATTCTCATTTATATGAAAAAATGCGATTTGAAATAATTCCATCAGAATTTATATCGCTTTTATTTGTCATCCCTGTTTAATTTCATAGTGATATTCAAATATCAGTGATTTTCTACATCGTAAAGTTATGCACAAGCAAGAAACTGAAATTGTATAAAATAGCATGCAGGAAATAGTAAAATACTTCAACAATAAAGCATAATTCAAAAGATAAAAACTCACCATGGCTTTTACCTTTCCTTTATCTTTCTCAGTTTCATTACCACGCCTATCTCGAGACGCCATCCTCAGAGGAAAGAACTGAAATTCTAAGCATCTTTAATTGGGTTATGTGACTTATGTCTCTTAGATAAAGGTGATGTTGATTCTAAGATGATTTGATTTTTCTTAAGGGCTTGTCTAGGGTTGGGGATATGTTAGGTGAGCTTAAGAAAATTAAAATATAAAACCCCATACTTGTTGTTAGAAAAGTCCATGTACAAAGGCCCATGTTTGTGGCACATTTAGTCTTTTATTATTTCTCTTTATACATTAGTCTCACACCTTGTATAGGGGACTCGTCTCTCTTTCTCTCTCCTATATATATGTATTCATACATTGTATTTGATAACGAAGAAGTATAGACAAGGTACATCTTTTCTCTACATGGTATCAGAGCGACCGGTCCTACCTACGGTTTCGGGCGAACAAGTCGATTTCTAACCGCCCAGCTTCTGCGGTTACTCCTTGCTATCCGCCCTCTTCTTTCTAAGCCCCCCTTCTGCGGTTACTCCCTTGTTATCCACCCCTTCCTTCTACTCGGCTTCTCTCTTCTCCTCTCTGCTGCGGATTCCTTGTCGTTGTGATCTCCTCTGTCCTAAATCGCAGCCTTCTCTGGCACGGGCTCCCCTTCTAGTCGTCGTTGCCTTGTCGCGCGATCTATCACAGGACTCCTCCTGGTCTAACCGCGCGGTTTGTCGCGCGACTTGCCTTTGTCGTTGTTCTTGCCGCTGTGGATTCTCCGTAGTCGCTGTGCTCTTCCCTGCTTCCTGTCACTCAAGCCGCACGAATTCTCCTCATCTTCTCGCCGCGTACTTGTCTTGTCGCCACGATCTCTGCAAGTCGCCACTATCTTGCCCACTATCTTGCCGCGCTAACTGTCTTGCTGACTACCAAGCCGCACGAGTTCTCCTCCGGTTACCTTGTTGGACTATCTTGTCGCGCGGTCTCGGCCCCTTCTGCTCTTTTCCCTTGCCTCTCTCTCTAGCCGTGCAATCTGAAAGCATTGTGCGACTAGTGTGGCGCTCCTGCTTTGCCGCGCGGTCTTTCTGGGCCTCTTGCTTTGTCGTTGAGACCTTGCCGATGTGACCTTGCCGCTGTCACCTTACTGCCGGTCTAGCCGTTGTGTATTCATGGGGTCCTCAATTGATTCTTCGAGACAGCCCACACCTCCTCCTCCAGCCCGATTGCTCCCTACTCCAGAGTTGCGTGATGAGTTGAGAATCACCACTATTTCCCTCATTGGGAAGAAGAACTTCGTTGAATGGGTGCATTCGGTCAGGCGTGTTCTTCAATCTAAGGGCCTTCTGCAGCATCTCACTACGGATCCTCCTCAACCCACCGATGACTGGCTTCGTCATGATGGACGGGTTCAAACGTGGCTCCTCAACTCCCTTGTTGATGAACCATACCGCATGGCCATGTATCATGAGACGGCCAAGGTCATGTGGGACGAACTCCATTCTCTATACTCTGGCAAGGACAGTCTTCAGCACTTATATGACATCATCACAGATCTTCAGACTCTAGACACGAGTGGTGCGGCTGACTTGACCTCCTTTGTGGCTCAGGCCAAAACACTGGCTGAGGCCTAGATCCGCCATCAGTCCTTACCATGGAACTAGCTGCAACGTGCTCAGAAGGAAATCGTTTGTATTGCCATGATGATGGACCGTGTCTCACCTCATTTGCACAGCATTCGGGCTCAGATCCTCTCGTCATTTGTTATCCCCTCTCTCTGATGTGTGCTCCATGTTGCTCAAAGTATCATCACCTCCTGATACTACTGGACCCCCTCGCCGGCCCTCCTTTAGCGAATTGCTGCAACCTTACTACTTCTCCCTCCTCCTGCCCATGGAGGGATTTCAGGCTTTCGAGGGAGGGGTCGTGATGGTCGTCCACGTCTGAAGTGTTCCTTCTGCGGAAGGGACGGACACCTTGAGGCGACCTGCTACCGTAAAAATGGTCTTCCTCCTCGTCCGGTTGCTTCTGTTGCGGTCGACAGCACCTCTGCCACTCGTGCTGACCTTGAAGAAGTCTGCCTTCAACTCCAGCAACTTCACGGCATGATCAGCCGCCCTCCTGCCTCCGCTGCCTTTATCTTCAATGAAGGTATCGTTTGTCCCTCCACTAGTACGCGATGGATAGTGGACTCAGGTGTTACTCACCATATTACCTCGCTAAAGCCACCTCAATACTTGGATTTTTCGCATCCTAAGTGTATCACAATAGCCAATGGTGACACCGTTCCTGTCTCCGACTCCGCTGATATCCTCCTCAATTCCTCTCTCACTCTCAGCTCAGCTCTTCATGTCCCGGGCTCACTTTCTGTCAGTCGCCTTACTACTGGATTGTTCTGTCACATTCACACCTACTTCTTTTCTAATGCAGGATCGAAGGACGCAGAATATCATTGGTAAAGGACTGCAAAATGAGCTCTACCTTCTTGATGTCCCTCCTACCATCCTCTCATCCATCTCCTCCGTTGATTGGCATCGGCGCCTTGGGCATGCTCCTCTTCCCGTGCTCCAGAAGGCTCTTCCAGAGATCTATCTACCTGTGTTTAAGTGTGATTCATGTATTTTGGGCAAACAACACCGTTCTTCGTTTCCTTCTCACTGTACTCGAAGCATTGCTTTTTGGTACATTCTGATGTTTGAAGACCGTATAAAATTACTAGTGTATCTGGTTATCGATATTTTATCACCTTTATTGATGATTATTCTCGCATGACATGGTTATATTAACTTCGTGATCGCTCCGGGCTACCCCGTGTATTCAGGGCTTCCGTTCTTGAAACTCGCACACAGTTTTCCACACCAATCAAAACTCTTCGGACAGATAATGCTCGTGAGTACACGAGCCACGAATTTGCTACTCTATGCTCTGAATTTGGCATTGTTCACCAGACGTCGTGTGCATATACCCCCCAACAAAATGACGTCGCTGAGCGTAAAAATCGGCATCTTCTCGACGTTGCTCGCTCCGTCATGTTTTACATGCAGGTCCCCAAAGCTTACTGGAACTTTGTGTTGTCAACAGCATGTTATCTCATTAACCGTCTCTTTTCCTCCGTCCTTCAAAATGCTACTCGGTTCAGTCTTCTCTTCCCCTCTACCCCGCCATTTTCCCCAACCCCTTGCATCTTTGGTTCCTCCGCTTTGCACACTTATCGTTTCCGCTAATCCTCCCACGCCTTCAGTTGCTAGTTCTCCGCTCCAGTGTAACCCTCTGATCCAACTCCACTCCTCTCGTGTCCCCGCTTGACGTCGCTCGACCCCGATCGACTACAATTGTCACACAGGACCAGCACATCAGCTGCAACTATCGGCTTCCGACGACGTTAGCCCTCTGGTAAACCTGTGATCCCCTTCACTGTCCAATTCCAGCACATCATCTTTCACCTGAGTGCCTCCTCCTCGCATCCAGCACATTTTTCCACACTTTTTCCCAGAGCCAATGTGCCTCCCTACCGTGCTCGTACCCCAGTGACTTGCATCCACCCCTTCAGCTCTTCATTTGTGATAGTCCGCCAGGGCACGCAGTCCACAGCAGCCCCAACGCTTTTCGCCGCTACATCCAGTCATCGTTCCACCCCGTTCAGACCACAGCTCATTATAATCCTTCAGCCCCCTCCATTTCATGCCCCTGACACGTTCAATGGCCCACTGTTGGATACATTGACCACAATATCCCAGATTTGAAGAAGGTCATAAGTCAATAATATACATAAACATGTATTTGATATATGTCTGAGATCATATATGCAGGGTGTCTATAATTATGTGATTAGACGGGTTAAGAGTGTCAGAAGTATGGCTAGAGAGAAGTCAGCATGATCAAGAAAGTCAGGGAAAATGGCTAAGTCTAAATGCGTTGAGTGACTACACATCACTCAACGCCTGGGGTAAGAAAGCGTTGACAGTTGGACTATCACTCAAAGCCTCAGTGGAGAAAGTCTGAAATCTGCCTAAGTACAAATGCGTCGAGTGAAGGACATACACTCGACGCCTACTCAAGAAAAATCTGACTAAGTATAAATGCGTTGAGTGAAGGTCTTACACTCAACGCCTTCTCTGTTTGTGTTAAAGGACAAATGCGTCGAGTGAAGAACCTTCACTCAACGCATCAGAGATAGACAAAAATTGGTTAAGTACTAATGCGTCGAGTGAAGAGCCTTCACTCAACGCCTCTGGATCAGACAGAAATTGGCTAAGTACTAATGCGTCGAGTGAAGAGCCTTCACTTAACGGCTTTGCATCAGACAGAAATTGGCTAAGTACTAATGCGTCGAGTGAAGAGCCTTCACTCAAAGCCTCTAAATCAGACAGAAATTGGCTAAGTACTAATGCGTCGAGTGAAGAGTCTTCACTCAACGTCTATGCATCAGATAGAAATTGGCTAAGTACAAATGTGTCGAGTGAAGGTCATTCACTCAATGCTTCTAGAGTTAACCGTCAAAGCTCAGATTCGTCCAGTCTTATGGATTCACTCAACGCCTGTACAAAATCAGAAATTGTTCTAAGTCCTTTTGGCGCCGTGTCAAATCTGATGACATCATCCTTAAATTCAAATCGACGCAAATCGCGCGCTAAAAGACAAAGACCGCCGTATTGTTCGGACAGTGATATCCTGGAATGAATCCGTCATTAAAGCCGGTCATGCCGCTTACCAAAGGAGGATATAGTCATTACAATTGCCGAGATATAAAAGGGAAGACGGTGATTCTTTTACAAGGACTTTGTCAATCTCTCAAACCCTAATTCTCGCAAAAGTCGGCTAGCAGAGCTAAAGTATTTTCTGGGTATCTTCAAGCCTGAAATATAGAACAACAATGTTTCTCCAGCTTGAAGAAGCTGAGCTCTGCAAAAGTTCAACACAGCACGGGCAGGATCAAAGCTGAAGGAACTTATTCCTGTTGTTGTGAAGAAGGAAGACTGTCTGATGTACAGTTAAGGAGACTTGGGAATTTTCTCTGGATTCATTTTTACTCAAACTCTTATTATTTTTTGTAGGACCTCACTGAGATCTAAGTGTAAGACTATTTTATAAAGGTTGAGTTGGAGGACTGTAAGTAGTCTGAGTGGTAGGAGTGTGTTAAACTCTGAGTTGTAGGATCCTGTGTAGGATCTGAGGTAAGGCTTGTGCCTGAGGTAGGATCTCTGTGTCGATCTGAGGTAGGAGATCAGCTGGGTCTCTGAGTTGTAGGAGTTAGAAGACTCTGAGTTGTAGGGTTGTTGTGCCTGAGGTAGGAGACTTGTGCTGTCTCTGAGGTAGGACTGTGATCAATCTGAGTTGTAGGAGTGAAGTGCACTCTGAGTTGTAAGATCCAGGGAGGGATCTGAGGTGTAAGATCAGATTGATCTGAGTAAAGGAGGAGTTGGCCGAATCTAGCACATTGCTAGATAGGTGGAGGGGAAAAGTGGATGTACCCTAGATAGGGGAACCATTATAAATCTTTGTGTGTTTTCTGTGATCTTGAAAGCTAACAAACTAACATCAACACACAACAAGTACATTATTTAAAAAGAACCAAAAGATTTTAAAAGAAACTTATTCACACCCCCCCTCTAGGTGTCCATCTACCCTTATAAAGACTTTCACCCACCATGCCGACGAGGACACCTCTGCATCTTCCTCCGCTAACTCTCATCACTTGGATCAACAAGAAGCTCGGTTTGAGGATCTCACTCTCCTCATTCGAGAGCTCGCGGTCACAGCGGTAAACCGCCCACCGGCACCTCCTTTGGCGTCGTTGCAACCCCCTCGACTTGTCCACGATTACATAAGGTTTTGCCACCCTACTACAGACATCCAACTAGCCCATATCCAGCGGAACAAGTTTCTTGTATTTGACAGCACTGGTCCACTCAGTTAGATCGCCCGCACCAAAAAGTTCTTCGACCTTTATTCCACTCCCACCAACCAGAAGATTCCTATGTAGGCAACCTTGTCCTGAGTGGACAAGCTAAGTGGCCAATAATGCCCTTAGGATACGGTTGCCTTTTTGGGTATTATCGTATTTTATATATCCGCATCCCGCCTATAGAAGTGAGTGGAGTAATTTAAGTTATTTTAGAGATCTTGTTTAGTTGTATACTCTCATATATGAGAGAGACTGTTAGAGCAAACCAACCCTCAAGAGTTTGAGAGCTTGTCTTAATATTTTGTTTCTTACATTGCGTTCAAGCATACAATTTTGATAATTGATTGTGTGCATCTATCACAACATGGATCGTGGAAGTAGATGTTCAAACACAATTTCCAACTTTCGACCTTCGGGTAAGTTCATTCTTGATTACGGGGTATTGATACCGATAAAATCGCAGGGAGGCTTGGGATTATTCATGTATACTCACGTCGTACACCGATGGACACGGGACCAGACCATTCTTGCTAATAGAACAATAAGGTGAACTAGTCGGCGGATGTAAGGAAAAAGGCATATTTGTAATTTCTTGTTTTCTCTTGGAGTGGCTCCCTATATAAATAGAGTGGGGAGTCTATTGCAATAGCACATTTTGGATCATTAATAAAATTGGATGGAGGAGAAAATGACAGAGCGTTCCTCCTTTTTTACCTTGCCTCTATCCTTTTTGTCTAATTTGTATTAGTCAATCTCCACTCCGCATAAATCGAACTGATAGCATCACATATCAGATTATAACACGGGGAAAAAGGTACTCTTGCTTTTAACTTGCAGAAAATTCTGTAAAGAAGAGAAACAAGGCTTATGAAATTTGTTTCCCATTACATGCAAATAATCACTAATATCAACGTGTTGAGATAACGATTACACAAACAACAATTCAGGAAAAAACTAAACCATTTAACAGTTAACACATGATAATGACTCTATCAAAGAGTATTTAACAAATTTACCCAATGCAAAATAATATCATTAAAATAAATGTAAACAGAACAAAAGGACAAATAAAATCTGAACCTGAAGTATCATAAATTTTATAAAATGGTATACCAACAACTGCTGGTGTTCAAAAAGCCCCCCGGGCCCGGGCCTAAATCGGGCCTCCCAGGCCCGGGCTTTCCCGAACCGGGCCCGGGCCCTGATTGCAGCCGGGCCAGGCCGGGCTGCTGGCTCCGGGAGGGGGCCTGCTAAGGCCCCCAGGGCCGGGTCGGGCCCAGGCTTAGCCCGGGCCCTGTTTTTATAAAAAAAATAATTTTTTTTAAAAAGAAATACGCGCCTTTTAAAACTGCGTCTTTTAGAGGCATTTTCAGGAGAAGTGTTCAACATGAAAGTTGTAGATCTCGACGATATCTACAACTTTCATGTTGAACACTTCTCCCGAAAATGCACCTAGAAAATGCAGTTCAAAAAGGCGCGTAGGAGCCGGGCCCGGGCTTTGCCCGACCCGGCCCCGGGCTTAGCCCGGGCCTAGAAACCGGGCTTTGCCCGGCCTGGCACGGGCCGGGCAAATGCTCATATATGGGGCCTTGTTAGGCCCCATAGCCCGGCCTGGGCCCGGGGCGGGCCTAGCCCAGCCTAGGCCCGGGGCGGGCCTAGCCCGGGCCCGGGCTTTTACCGGGCCGGGGCCGGGCCCGTTTTTATGCACACCCCTACCTACAACATAGCATCCTATAAATGTTTTATCCAAATGTTAGGAACACATGAATATAGTCAATATGAGTCTTTTACAATTCTTTACCTACCTATCAGAAATTTTCCCGATCTCCCCACCAAGAGCATCTACTTCATGTACCAGCTGAGATTTGGCAGGGCCACCAACTGCTGGATTGCAAGGCTGTTTGTGATAAGAATAAACAAATTAATTTATCCATATATTTATTAAAGACAATTATTTTTTACATCAGATTCATATTTATGAAAAAAAAAGTGGGATAAAGGCTTGAGTGTTGTTGTGTTTTATTCATAATTATGAAAAAACTAAATGTAACAAGCGTTAAAAATAAGAAACCTAAAGTGTATATCTACAGTTTAAAGGAAGCATATTCCTAAAAGAGCGGGAAAAAGGATAAGGCTTATATTCCATGTCCATGCGGTCATAATGTGATAACCTGAAGCAGCTGTGTGGTATGATCAAAGTTAAGAAAAGTCAAAAATAACCAACATAGACCAACCTAAAAATTATACACCAAAATGGGGAGTCAATAGCACAGTCGTACTGCAACAATCAACATAGTTCTAATCTTCCTTTCTTTCAAGTTCTGATAAGTGCTAGATGCTATGCATCCAACTTAAAATCAATTAACTGAAAGTGGATGGGCCACAATCTATATTTAACGTGCAAGGCTAAGAATTTATCAATGTGGGACAATATTCTCAATTAAATACCTTTACGAGTAAGGTTTCTGAATTCCACCGCGTGAACTTTTTTTATTGGGTAGTGTGGGAGTGGGTTCCAGAGCTTAGATACCATATTAAAACATATGTATACAACCTAAAATCAATTGGTTGTAGCCATGTAGATGGAGGAAACAAGATCTATATGCACAAAGTTATGAGTTTCCTGGTGGCGCGTCCGCTCTTCCGCCGTATTTGTATGCGTCGGAAGTCTCTTAGTGTTAGTGCTCCTCCTGAGCGCTCTGCTCTGACTAGTGTTGGTCGTGGTCATGCTCTCAGTCCTAGCTTGTCTGCTCCTACTTGTGATTATTGTGGTCGTAAAGGCCACACTCGGGAGATGTGTTACAAACTCAACCCACATCTTGTCCCTCGTGGTCGTGGACGTGGTCGGGGACCAGGACGTGGGGCCATCGCCATGGTGACCTCAAGCCTCATGATGACGCTTACTCTACAGACATCTACAATGAGACCTCCAGTGTTGTTTTTGGGTAGCTCACTTCTCATGAATTGGATGTTTTACGCCGCCTCTTGCACTCTTAGTCTGATCTGTCCCCAGGTGCCCCTGCTTCCATTGCTTCTATTGTTATGTCGAGTGCTCATGCGGCCACTGCCCCATCTTCCAAGTGGGTGCTTGATTCCGGTGCCACTCACCACATGACCGGCTCCCTCTTCAGGTTTTCTCTCTTATACTCCTTTGTCTGGTAAGGACAAAGTCATTTCCTGCTAATGGCTTGTTGTCTCTCATTGTTGGCAAAGGTCATATTTTTTGTTCTCTAATTGTTTCTCTGTCATCTGTCCTTCGTGTTCCTTTTTTTCCATGCAATTTACTTTTCACCAGCAATATTATTTGATCTCTTAATTGCTCTGTGACTTTTTTCCTGATTCTTGAGTTTTTCAAGAACTGGGTACGAAGCGGAACATTGACAGTGATAAGAACCGCGGTGGACTGTATTACTTGGATCTCCAGCCTCCTTCTCAGGCTCTCTCATGCTCTACTGTTATAGTTGGTGATGTTCGCCGGTGGCACCTGCGGCTTGGACATCCGTCTCCTACCTATCCTCTGAAATTGTTTCCTATTTTTTACCATTTTTACAAACTTTTGTCTGTGATGTATGTGATATGTCTAAATATGTGAGACATAATTTATCGCATTTATCTTCACCCAGTATCACCCCGTTTGATGTTATTCATTCTGATGTCTGGGGATCATCCCTCGTTTTATCTATATCTGGCTTTCGTTGGTTTGTCACTTCTATTGATTATTTTTCTCGCACAACTTGGATGTACTTGTTTAAAAAAGAGCGAAGCTTTCTCTTGTTTTCAAATTTTTCATAAAATAGTTCAGACTCAATTTAAGGGCTCTATTCATGTCCATCGAAGTGATAATGCGGGCAGGGGTGGAAATAGACCAGGCGGCCTATCAGGGGTCTGCGGCCTGGCCTGCCATCGGCCTGGCCTGGCCTATTTTCTATTTACCATAAATAATAGGTCTATAATTGGGCCTGTTTTAAAAACAGGCTCAGGCATCTATTATTAAAGCCTGACTTGTAAGTCTGCAGGTCGGCCTATATTATTTTGAAATAATATATAATATAAATTTATTATATAAACTTAAATATTAATCAAATATAAATTAATTATATATACCTAATTACTAAACGTATATTAAGATAGACTTTTGAAAAATGAATTATTAAAGAGATCTAAGTAGGCCTACAGGCCAGGTCAGGCCTACAAGTTTTACAAAATAGGTCAGGTCAGGCCTACTTGGCCTACATCAGGCTAATAGGCCAGGCTCAGGCCCAAAAATACTAATGTAGGTCGGGCCTGTTTTCCATAAAGTCTGGTCTGGACTGGCCTATTTCCACCCCTAAATGCGGGGAATATGACGATCGTTGAGCGTTTGGCTCATATCTTACCAAACATGGTATCATCCACCAGACCATGTGTGTCCACACCTCTACCTAAAATGGAGTTGTCGAACGAAAACACCAGCATCTTTTGAATGCTGCTCGTTGTCTTCTTGCTACTATGCACCTTCCCAAATCATATTGGGGTGATGTTATCCTTACTGTTGCCCACCTTATCAATCGGATTCCCTCACGAGTTCTTGGCTATGCCACTCCCCTAGCTCGACTGTCTACCATGACAGTGGTATATACTTCTCATCTGTCATCTCGTGTCTTTGAATGTGTCTGTTTTGTGCATTTTCACTTGCCTCGTCGGGGCAAACTGGACCCTTGGGCTCATCGTTGTGTGTTCATTGGCTACTCTACAACGAAAGGGTATCGGCGTTATCACCCCCCCTTCAGGCGTATGTTCTGCACTATGGATGTTACCTTCCGGGAAGGGGAATTGTATTTCGTGCATTTGACTCACTCACTTCGTCAGAGGGAGAGTAGTGGTGCTACGAATATCCCTCTTCCTCTTCTTCCTCCTCTGCCACCGCAACTTCCTCCTCTACAAGAACCGGATCCGCCCATCCCCGCTCCTCTGCCCGATACTCCGATCTCTCCTTTTCCCCACGTATACCACTTACGTCCCTCAAGTATACAGGCTACTAAGTTTTCGCCTCTACCAGTGTCCGTTTCTGCCTAAGATTCTGATGATGTGGATTACATATTCCTCTTGCGTTGCTGAAAGGTAAGGCTGTCTGTACTAAACACCCTATTTTTAATCACCTAGCTTACCACCATCTTACCCTGGCCTATCAGGCCTTTGTCTCTTCACTTTCTTTGGTTGTTATCCATAAGACATGGCAGGAAGCTTTGGGTATCCCGGCCTGGACTCAGGCTATGAAAGAAGAGATGACAGACTTGGAAAAGAACCATACCTGGGATGTAGCTTCTCTTCCTCCTGGCAAGAAAGTTATTGGCTTGAGATGGGAGTTTTCAGTCAAACCGAATCAAGAGGGTAAGGTCGAACAGCACAAGGCACGGCTGGTTGCCCAGGGATACACCCAAACTCAGGAAGTTGACTACTATGAGACTTTTGCCCATGTAGCTAAGATGGACTCTATTCGGGTATTGTTGTCATGCGCAGCTTGCATGGATTGGAATCTTCATCAACTGGATGTTTAGAATGTGTTTCTCCATGGTGAGCTTGATGAAGAGGTATACATGAAATTTCCTCTTGGATTCGTGAAAAGGGAGCTTAAAGTCTTGTCTATCGTCTAAGGAGGTCCTCATATGGCTTGAAACAGTTTCCTAAAGCATGGTTCGGCAGATTCCTCACAGCTATGCTCAAATTTGGGTACAAATAGGCAAATTCTGATCATACTATGTTTATTCGGAGACGTGATTAGGGAATTGTGATCCTTATTGTCTATGTGGATGACATCGTGGTCACTGGTAATGATTTGAAAAAGATTGTGAATCTCAAGTCTCTCTTATCTACTGAGTTTAAGGTGAAAGACTTGGGAAGATTACGATACTTCATGGGTATTGAGCTGACTAGGTTCGGTCAGGGTATCTTCATATCTCAGCGAAAGTACATTCTAGATCTATTGCAGGAGACCGGGATGCTTGGTTGTGTTCCTGCAAACATCCTGATGGAAGAAAATCATGGAATTAGTGAAGATGGTGACAGTGATCGGGCAGATGCCTCATGCTACTAGAGAGGCAGAGATTAGTTGGAAAACTAATATATCAATCTCATACTCGTCACGATATTATTTATGCAATTGGCATTCTTAGTAGATACATGTATGCTTCCAGGATCAAACATCAAGAGGCGGCATACCGTGTGTTACGGTATTTGAAGAAAGCCCCTGGTCGTGGTCTTCTGTTCTTCAAGAATGATCACTTAAGGATTGAAGTTTTCACTGATGTTGACTGGGCAGGATGTCGCGATGACCAGAAATTCACAACAGGTTATTGTTCCTTCGTTGAAGGGAACCTTGTGACATGGCGCAGTAAGAAGCAGAATGTGGTGGCCAGATCGAGCGCTGAGACAGAATACTGTGCAATGTCACAGGGCATGTGTGAGGGCCTATAGTTGCGCACTGTTCTATTTGACTTGGGGTTTCCCGTGACGTCTCCTTTTCTTGTTTTGCGACAACAAGGCAGTAATTAGTATAACTCACAATCCAGTCCAATATGACAGGACAAAGCATGTTGAGGTGGACTGACACTTTATCAAAAATCACTTAGATAAAAAAACTGTGGTCACACCATTCGTCTACTCTAAAGATCAACTAGCGGGTGTGTTCACTAAAAGCTTGGGAAGTGATGCGTTCATTGATGACATCAAAAAACTTGGAATGACTGACATCTTCCGTCTGACTTGAGGGAAAGAGTTGAGAGATACGCATTAGTATTTACAAGTCGTGTTATTTACTATTATTATTATTACTAGTATTTGTAAGCGTGAGTGAGTTTTAGTCTCACATCTTGTGTTAGAGTTCGCGAGTTCCTTGTAATATTACAAATAGCCCGTTATGAATGAATAATAATATTGAATTGTGTTTCCCTATCTAATTCAACTCTATATTCTTAACAATAATCATATAGCTTTTAACTTCATCAAGAACAATATTTAGCATTATTTTGATCTCTAACTATGAACTCATTCAGTTTACAACAAATGCAGATTAAGGGTCATAGCTTACACAAGGGTTAATTTCTTTCTTGTTGTTAAGATACTCCTCAAATCATCTTCGCCCTTATTCTCCTCCTATTCTTTTTTAATGTAACTATTATGATTTGCAATTTTTCGGATATTCTATTACACAAGTGCAATAATGAGTTTATTCGGATATTTTGTTCTTTTTCTTTGTTATTTTTAACACTTTTCTTTTTTATTCATTAGTATTTATGCTTAAAATAGAATCCGAGCGGGTTGGTTGAAATGGAGAGGCGCATCAAGGATCTTATGTGATCATAAAGTACCATTAAAACTTAAGGGCAAGTTTTGTCGTACTACAATTAGACAAGCGATGCTCTATGATTTTGATTGTTGGGCAGTGAATTTTGTACATGAGCAAAATATGAGAGTTGCAGAGATGAGAATGCATAGGTGGATGTGTGGACACACGAGACTGGATAAAATTAGGAATTAATGTATCAGGGATAAGATAGGAGTAGCACCAATTGCATAGAAGATGCGAGAAGCGCGACAAAGATGGTTTGGACACGTACAAAGGAGACCATTAGAGGCACCTTTTAGGCATTATGAGAGTCTGGTCACTAGGCATGTTAAATGAGGGAGGGGTAGACGAATAAAGACTTGGAATGAAACAATAAGGAAAGACATGATGTACTTAGGCATTAGTGAGATTATGACAAAAGATAGGACACAATGGCGACAAACGATCCATATAACATTATAACCGACCCCACTATAGTGGGATAAAGGCTTGAGTGTTGTTGTATTTATGCTTATTGTTATTATTCAATACTTCATGTTTACTTTCTCTTTATTTTAGTATTCCAAACTAAAATGTTTTGGTTATTTTTTATACATGCACAACCGAGCTTACTAGGGCCATTTCTTCTCTATTTGTATGTTATCCTACCTAATATGTAATGAGCATAGAGGCATTCAAAGACAATGCAAAAAAATGCAGAAAAACTAAAGGAATGCGTCTAAATAAAATTCTTATAAATCCAACCGTAGTTCATAAAAAATGACTATGATCCCTGATGCAATGATTTAACTAACTACTAATGTGAACTGGCAACATAGAGATCAAATCCTAAACAACTTCACTAAGAGTAAGGATGTGTACGGTAACTCATGTGCTGAATGCATTTTTATAGTAGCTAAGATTTAAAAAAAGTAAAGAAAAAAATTTACCTGCCATGCAATGCGATCAATGTTGAGGGTCAAAAGAAGAGTTTGTGCACCAAGACGAGCAGATGCAAGTGCAGCTTCACAGCCTGCGTGCCCGCCTCCCACAACAATGACATCATATCTCTCGTCAGAAGCTTCAGCATGGTCTTTCAAATCTGTGTTAACAAAACTAACCATTATCATACAACCCGTTGGTTTAAGAAAGGACAGATTTTAAGAATGAAATTAAAAAGTGATAAATTGTAACTTTCTAATAACTACAAACGAAATTTTTATCTCAATAAGATGCACCTAAAAACAACAGAAAAACAAAGTAATATATGATAAAATTATAATTAATTATATATATACATGTACGTATACAATTGTAATCAGCATTTCAAAGTATTAGTGTAGTTGGTTATCATGTTTCTAACAAAGTGGAATCAGGTCCGAGTTCATGTGATGCATAATTTGAAATTATTTCACTTATGTACACTCATTTAGAACTGAGCATTGTGAGATATAGGCTCTATTTGTTTGGGCGTTTTGATACTCCGTTTTGGGCAAACGCCGCCGGAAGGAGGGTAAACAAATGAACCTCCGGCGGCGTTTGCTCCGTTTCCACCCGCCCGCCTTGAGAAACGCCCAAAAAAGCTCCGTTTGGAGCAGCCACCTCCCCCCTCCGATTCGAACACTCCATTTCCACCCGCCGGATCGATCCGCCACCGCCGAACCAAATGAAGCCATAAATGAGAAAGAAAAACATATTCAGCTATTCGGCAAAAAGTATAAAAGTATAAGGATAAAAGAAATCCATAAATAAATTGGAGGTGATAGGAGGCCCAGATTAAGACCTAGTTCGTGGCCATGAGAGATGAAAATCAAGAAGGAGATTGGAGTTCCCCACCTTAGATCTGCGGGAATTTAAGGGCACAAGAAGGAAGAAAGAGAATTTTAGATAATGATTGCTTACCTTCATTTTTCCTCATCCCTTTCTAAGTAGGAAGGATAAAATTATACAAGCAAGCTAGATCCAAAAATTAAAATGTGCGACATAAAATAAAAATAACAATGGATATCCAAATAAAAAGGGGAAAATGATGGCACCCTCCCCAAGTCCGCGTGTGTCGCTCCACAATGGCGATGGTGGGTGACACCCTAGTGTGGGTCCACAATATGTCCCTCCCCTTAGAGATAATCTTGTCATCAAGCTGTGGTGGGAGATGCACCAAGGGAGCAAAGGGTTTGACCATGAAATTGCTTCAATTGGGGGACGTGGAAGACGTCATGAATGCGGGCTTTCGGAGGGAGCTGAAGGCGGTACACAACCTCCCCAATGCATTGGATGATCTCGAAGGGTTTGTAAAACTTGGGTCCCAACTTGTGATATGGCCCAAGTTCTAATGATAAGGGAGGCGCCTAAGCCACACACACTCTCTTGAGGCAAAGGCTAGCTCATGATGGCCCTGATTGTAAGCGGTCTACATATGCTCCTAGGCCTGAAGAAGGCGCTCACATGCAAGTGAAAGAATCTGGTCCTAGTCCTACAGTTCGCGGTCGACGGCATCCATGTGGGTTGTGCTGCTCTCGTAGGGCAACAAGAGAAGGGAATCCCGTCCAAAAACCAGGCAAAAGGGCATCGTCTGCTGCAATGAGTGGTTGGAGGTATTGTAACAATATTCCACCCACAGAAACCAGCGGGCCCAATCCTTCGGCTGATCCCCAGTAATGCAACGCAAGTACATCTCCAACATGTGATTGACGGCCTCCGTCTGGCCATCAGACTGCGGATGGCAGGCGGATAAGAAGGAAAGCTTGGTGTCGCTTAGATTAAACAGATCCTTCTAGAAATTGCTCGTGAACACTTTGTCCCGGTCGAGAAAGTGCACTTTGGAAGGCCATGGAGACGGAAACCTCTGCAAAGAAGGCATGGGCAACCCCCTCCGCTGTCAGTGGCATGTGCAGGGCGATGTAGTGTGCCACCTTCAAAAAACTGTCAACTACGGCCATGAGAATAGACTTCCAGCGCGAAGTAGGCAGGCCCTCGATGAAGTCCATAGAGATGTCGGCCCAAATTGGGTGGGAATCGAAAGTGGTCGAAGAATGCTGGCTAGAAGTAAATGCTTTGCCTTATGGCGTTGGCATACTGTGCAAGCAGTAAATAAATCTTGGACACTACACCGTAAGTCCATCCAAAAGCAATCGGCGCGAATCCGCTGAAGGGTCTTGCAAAATCCTTTGTGACCTAAGGTGTGGGTTGTCTCCACTATTTCGAAAATGAGTGGGGAAGGGAACAAGCACACACATCCCTTGTAGTGCACTAGACCTTCCTGCACCGTCCAGTGGGCTGGAAGGTGCGCTTCAGCAATTCATCGATTGAGCTCCACGGGAACGGAAGAATCTTGTGACTCCCAACGCAATTGAAAGAGGACGTGGGGGTGGGTAGAGATATGGCACAAAGTATCTCATCCTCCTGTCACGGTGAGAGAAAGCATCAGCAGCACGGTTCAAAGCGTCAGTCTTATACTCTACACGAAAATCGAAACAAAAGTTTGCTCACCCGGCATTGTTGTAGAGCGGTGTTGAGACGATGATCTAGTAGGTACTTTATGCCGAAATGGTTTGTGCGGATCAGAAAAGGTCACCCTCATAGGCATGGATGTCATTGCTGCACCGCCTGGCTAGGCCGGTCAACTTGAGCTCGTAAGTTGGTAGTTTCTAATGATGAATCGCCATCTTGCGACTGAAAAGGGCGATCGGGTGGCCCGCCTGTTGTAGCACGGTGCCACAGCCCTGCCCAAATGCATCGCACTTGATGAGGAACTCATGTATGAAGTCGGGCAAGCGGAGGATTGGGGCGGTGCTCAAGGCATGTTGGAGGACCCGAAAGGCCTGTGTGGCGTGATCACTCCAAAGGAATATGTTCTACATTAGAGTCACCAAGGGTATCGCAATGGTGTTGTAGTCCTAAATGAAATGGCGGTAGTGTCCTGTCAGGGCAAGGAAGCCCCGCAACTCCCATCGGGATTAGAGAACCGGCCATGCAATCACTGTCACCCTGTGAATCTTTTTGGGGTCTACATAAATGCCAGTTTTGTGGGTCACATGATACTAGTACGCCACTTTGTCGGTTGTGAAAGAGCACTTTAGCCCGCTTCAAAAATAGCTAATGTCAGGGGAGGCGGGCAAGGACGGCTTGCAAATGTCGCATGTGTTCTTCCAAGGTCTTGCTATATACCAAAATATTGTCAAAGAAAATGAGAACATAATGACGGAGCATCTCGCGGTGGAATACCTCATTCATCATGGCCTGGAAGGTAGACGGGGCATTGGTAAGCCCGAATGGAATTATCAGAAACTCAAAGTGCTCGTGGTGAGTGTGAAAAGTCGTCTTTTCCATGTCAGCTAGGGTCATGAACACTTGATGGCAACACGAACAGAGGTTAAGCTTGGAGAAGAATTTGGCGTCATGGAGCTTATCCAACATCACCTCCACCGCAGGAATCGAAAATTTGTCCTTCACAATCTTAGAGTTCAACTTTCGATAATTGATGCAAAACCGCTGAGTGGTGCCCTTCCTCTGAACAAGAGAGCAGGGGAAGAAAATGGTAAAATGTTATGGCGAATGATGCCCTGTTGTAGCATGGCACTGCACTAGCTGTCGATCTTGTCATTTTGTCGGAAGGGATGACGATAGGACCGCACCACAACGGGGGATATGTTAGGTAGGAGGTAAATGTTGTAATCATGGCGACGCGGTGGAGGAAGTCTCTGAAGAGGAACCAAAACGTCCCCAAACTTCTATAGAAAGTGATCAAGGCTGTCGTGTGAATCTCGGTCGGATGATAAGAAAAATGCTCGATGTGACTTCACAGTCAAATAACCTGCTAGACTATCTAATCGCCTCTCGATGTCAAGTCACGATGAGGCGATCAAACTCCCATGTCAGGGGGATGAGGGTGTGCATTCAACGGACACCAAACATCACCTCAAAACCCCGGAGAGCAATCACTAAGAAGTCCACCTTGGAACGGTACCCTTCCACAACGAGCGGTACAGCCCGGCAAATAACGGGGCACTCCATAGTACTCCCATTGGCCACAGCCACACTCAGGCGGTCACTGTCAGGTTGACTTGGCTGGTGGTCTCTGCGCTAATGAAGTTGTGTGTCCAGGAAGTCAACCAATAGATGATCAACTACGAGAACCAGAAGTTGGAGTCTCCCCGGAGTGGGGCCCATCACTGGTACGAAGGGAAATCTTGGGATCCCGAAGGTCATCCCCTTCCTCCTCCTAGGATGGGTCGTCCACCTCCAAAAAGAGCAGACGCTTACATTTGTGATCGCTAGGTCTCATCATAGCTTTAACAAAGGCTCATAGCGTGGTGGTCCACCATCTCTTGGGACGAGAGACCACGAATGGGTGGGTGGGGCACTTTCTTTCCCCTTAAGATGTGGGATAACCGCATGTTGTAAAGGCGGGTTGAAGCCACGGGAGGGGCCCTCCCCGCCCCGTCGATCGCTATAAGGCCAATCCATCACCAAACATCTCTCGCAGAGGTGAGCGATACACATAGCAGTGGTAACGTTGGCAGGTGTCTGAAACTCCGCGTCAAGGCACAAACGCTCATGGAGGCCATCCTTAAATATGGACACATGATGGGCCAGAGCATGGACGGAGTACAAGCAAGGAGAACCTGAAATTGCTTTATACAATCATCAAGGGTGCCCGTCTGTTTGAGGGATACTAGGTCACCAATGGGATTGTCATGCAGGGGGGTACGAAGTGAAGATTGCATATACACTTGAACTCTTCCTAGGTCAAAAGGGGTTTCTCCCGTTGCAACTGCGATTACAAGAGCTTAGCGGAGCCCATCAAATGAACTGAGGCGACATTGAGCCATCCTTCCCACGGTGTGTGTTAATTCATAAAAAATTGTTCATATCGGGTTAGCCAGATCAAGGGATCTTCATGACCGTTAAAGACCGAAAAGTCCATCATGACATAGTGGAGAACATCGCTACCTTCGAGACGATGCGGGTGGTAGGTAGTATGGGTTTTCAGGCCTTGGTATGAGAGGAATCAGAAGAAACTCGCGGCTGTTGAGAAGAGGAACGATCGCGTTCAATGCGTGTCGTGAGGGCCTCGAGGGCAGTGGAATGCATCGTCATCAATTTGTCAAACATCTTCATGACCTTTGCAGCGGGGACGTGGTGGTCCTCCATGGAAGTAGATGGAGGCAAGTGGGAAACAAAGTGGGGAATAGGGAGTAGGCCGATGATGCGTGGAAGAAGGGGTGAGTCCGTGAAAATGGCGCCAATGAGGAGATTGGGTGTAGCTGGGTGGAGAAAAGGAAATGCGGGCAATTGGAGGAAATGTGTGGAATCTGCGTCTTTGATCAACGCGGTACAGACGCGGAAATGACGGGTAGCACTGGTGCGGAGCGCGGAGGTGAGGAGAAGGTCATAGCGGTGGCGCATGGCTCTGATACCAAGATGATAGGAGCCCACGATTGAGCCCTCATTTGTGGCCATGAGAGATGGAAATCGAGAAGGAGATTGGAGTTCCCCTTCTTAGATCCGCGGGGACCTATGGTAAATGCTCAGAAGGGAAGAGGCCGGGCGAAAGGCGGCAACGGGTAGCGAGTTGGGCGGCCTTGTAAGACAGGACAGCTTGCAATTTTCTTAGGACACGGGAGCAGGAAGTGAGACAGAGAACAAGAGAAATTAGAGAGAGAGATAAAGAGAGAATTTTATATATTGATTGCTTACCTTCATTTTATATAAAGAGAGAGATAAAGAGAGATAAAGAGATAAGACTTAAGCGTCCGTGGTGGAATAATTAAGGGTCGGTTTGGCATGGCGGCGGCGGATGTGAACGCAGTGATTACAAACCGTCATCTATTTGGCGCGGTATTTTTGCTCCAGTGAGTTTGAAAAAAAAATGTCACTGTCATGAATAAGTGTTTGACATTACAACAGTTATAATCACCACCATGAAAAAAGTTAATTTTAAACATAAAAATGGATGGAGTTCCTTGGGAGAGGTCGAGCATTCATGAACAAACAGTTCGTAACCACCGTGGTCACGATCGCCACTGTTGTGCCAAATGGACCTTAAGGCTCCATTTGACATGGCGATAGCAGTCGTGAACACAGTGGTTATGAACTGTCGTTCGACCTCACCTAAGGAAGTTCATCCACTTTTATGTTCAAAGCTTTTCTTCTCTTGGTAGCGGTCATAACCATTCTCTTGCCAAACATAAATTCTATGATGGTGGCATTTTTCTCCTAACTCACCAGAGCCAAAAAAAAATTGCGTCAAACTAAGCCTAAAGCGCCCAATTCACAAATGGAAAATTCATAAGTTTGATTCTTGTTATTAATTCTCTAAGCCGCATCATTTTATATACTCCTACACTCACTATAAAAGGGTATCACAATCCCAATTTTATCCCCATGACAACCACAAACAACCAAACACTTCAACTCCAACTCCATCACTACCCGCTCCTTCCTCCCTCTCTGTAAATTTTATCTCCATCAATCTATTCTCATAGATATATTATGTCTCAACACAATCTCCCCACCAGCCCTCCCCCCACCCCACCCCAACCCACTTCTCTCTCAGAAAAATCATCAATTTCTCTTTCTCCCTATGCTCTATAAGCCAATAATAATTACAGCATCCAACAACTCCTCTGGAACGCCACTTATTCTTCCACGCAGCACCACTTAACCACAGTTTTTCTCTCTTCCTCTATCCTCTCTCATCCACTCTCGCATCCCCGCAATCAGAAAATCTCTACACTGCCTAAAATATATGGAAACATAATAGAAATGATACCTTTATGGTCGGATTTTGATGTAACTGCGCTGAATCTCCGGCGAGGGCTCCATCTCAAGGCGAACTTTACAAGAGGAGGCCGGGACGTTGTTTTTTGAGACGGGACGATAATTCGGCGGTAAGAAGAATGGAAGGAAGAGGAGTACGCGGCCGCGAGGAGAGAGGTGAAGCGAGGAGCAGCAATGGCGGTGCCGGTCATCGGCCGTAGGAGTAGAAGCATCGCAGGTTCTCTGCTTCGGAGAGAGGTGAAGGGATGGCAATGGGATTATTATGAGCAAAGTAGGTAAAGAGAAACAAATTTTGAAATATACATATTTTTATAAAATTTATAAAATCTTCGGATAGAATTAAATTAATTAAATTATAAAAAATGAATAATGTGGAAGTTATTTTTAATTCGGCGTAATTTTTCGAGTGGATCTCGGACTCGGAGTAATCTCCCACAAAGCAAAAATAATTTCGCCTTCATTTGACGCAGTGTTTGGAACGCTCAATTTGGGGCAAATGTGGCCGCACGGCGGGTAATCACATGGCACGCGGCGGCGTTTGCTCCGTTTGCACCCATCGCAGCATGACAAAAAGAGGAAAACGGAGGGATTTCAACCGCGACCTCCCCCTCCGGTTCCAACAACCCGCCTTCTCTTCCCGCCGCATGAGCAAAACGTCGAACCAAACGAAGCCTTCCACGGGATCAAATATAATTTTATAGGAGATCAAATATACTTAAGATCAAATAAGAACTTCATGAGATCAAATATGATCTCCAAGGAGATCAAAATATGATCTCCTAGGAGACTCCACGTTAGGCGATTGGATCGTCACCGTTCCTCTCTCCACGCAGCAAGATGGGGAGAAAACCCGAGCGTGAATTTCGGAACGGAGCCCGGATGGAAAAATTACGCCCGGTTTTGGGGTTGCCTTGGGTTTTTTGTTAGGATGTGTTTATTTTGATTGTTGCTGATGAAATGGAAGTTATTACAAAGGAAGTTTGAAGTTTAAAATTGTTTAGGTAAAACTTTGTTTGTAGGGTTGTTCGAAAAACAATGTCATTAAACTCAAAGACTATCTCAAACTCGAGGATGATGCGAGACAGCTGATTGAGTTGTTTGTCGGCGGCCATCAGCTGCAATTCTCTCCACTTGGGCTTTGTTTGGGACTCTGGCGGCGGCTGGGAAGGGAAACAAATGTCGTCGCGATATCGGGCTGGAGGTAGGGGCAGCAGCAGAGAACGGCGGTATTTTGCCGTTCATAGAAAGTGGTAACCGGAAACGACGGGAGAAGACAGAAAAACAAACGAGGCGCCCCTGACGGTGGTGTTTGCTGCGATCGTGATGGAGCCCCCAACAAAGTGTGGAACATGTTGGGGTTGTGGAACACTTCCGGTCCTCTTGTTTCTCACACCGGGTTAGCCCACGTGAGCTTAGAGGAATCGAAGTGTGATCCCCCTCCGACATATCTGGCGCCGACGACAGCGGGGGTCCGGGGCCAAGCTCGACGAACGTCGAGCGCCGCTCGACGATCTGTCGAACGGGCTGAGTTCGACGGCTCGTCGAGCGCCGTTCGACGATCGTCGGCGTTCGACGTTCGACAATCGCCGAACGTCGAGCGCAGGTCGACGATGCGGCCATATGGAAGCCTATTTAAGGCGTTTTCTGGTTATTTTTAGGGTACGACGGGAAAACGACGGTTAAGGCGGCGGTAGTCTTTTGGAGGCGATCCAGAAGGTATTCTTCTACGGTTTTTTCTTCTTGTCCAGAAGTATAAGAAGGTAGGATCAGGTTTTAGATCCTTGTAACCTTTTGGTGTAAACTGTATTGTTCTGGTGAATACAAGAAGGGAGAAGGAGGGGAGAGAGGATGTAGCCCGGTTTGGGTGAACCTCTGTATATCTCTGTGTCTGTGATTGCACTGTTTTTGCTCTGTGTTTTGTTATTCATTTTCGAATTTCCTCTTCTCGGCACTCCGGATTTCCTTTCAGAACAGACCCTTGATCGGAAGGCGATGGTGCTCAAGTACATGTTGTAATATTTCTTATTGTTACGGGTCACTCGGTTTTCCTCTAATTCGGGGAATCAGACCGTCTTAGCTCTAAGTCGAACCGGGCACGCAAACTGTTAAATGAAAACCAAGCAGCAATGACGAGAGGCTTTTTTAACATGGAAATCCCGGAAAAGGTGAAAAAACATACGGCCGGATTTGTGTTTGGCCAAAATCCATTACTTTTCCTTCGTCATAAGCATTTGGAGTTCCTCAAAGGGTGGCAAGTCACCTTTCCGTTACAAACTGAAGTGCAAAGAAAGTAGGAAAAAGTTACGTACATGGAGCTTTCACGAAGAGTCCACGAGAGCGTCTGCTTGAGCGTTCTCCAACGCCTCCTCCTGGATCACTGAAGCGGTCAAGTGAGTGTTGAGCGTTGAGCGGACTAGAGAGGGAATGGAGCGAGTTCCAAGCCGAGGAATAATCTAAGTCCCTCATTCTTGTCAGAAAATCTTAGAGTTATCTCTAGTCTCTAGAGTTGCATGTCTTCGAATGAAGGTCTTGGGGCTACGCTTGTGCTCGATGCTCATATATACAAGCATCTTCGCATGGGCTACGCCTGTGCTCGATGCTCTCTTGCGACCTTTGGCCGCATCTAGCCCGGCTTTGCCCGCCTCCGCACAGGCTTCACTAGTGCTTGATACTCCAAGCGGTATTCGGTCACATAGAAGCAAACTTCGCTCGCTTCCACACAATCCATCAGCTCGGCGTCGTACTCGTCACTCCCAGCTCCTCGAAGCACGTATGCAAAATCAAACAACAACCATAGGACTCTGGGGGCCGTGTGTGGCGGGTGCGGTGCCGAGATGAAGAATTGCGTGGAATCGAGCGGAGCCTGCTTCTATGCGGCCAAAGGCCGCATGGAGCATTATGCACTGGATAAGCCCGCCTGGATGCGGGCAAAGCCCACACAATATCTATGCGGGCACAGCCCGTTCAAATACAGGTGAAGCCCGCTCGAACGCGGGCGAAGCCTGCCAGACTCAGCGAGCACGGGCGAAGCCCGTGCAGACGCATCCACGAGCTACGCCTGTGCTCGATGCTCTCGGGGCCTTCAGACGAATCCAAGAGGGCTTCGCCCGCCTCCGCACAGGCTTCACCAGTGCTTGATGCTCCGAGCGGCATTCGGTCGCATAGAAGTGGGCTTCAGCCGCATAGAAGCGAGATTCGCTCGCTTCCACAAAATCCACCAGCTCGATGTCATACCTGTCACTTGCGTGTCTCCGGAGCACATATGCAAAATCAAACAACAATCATAGGGCTCCGGGGGGCCGCGAGTGGAGGGTGCAACATCAAATTGGTGGATTACGTGGAAGCGAGTGAAGCCCGCTTCTATGCGATTGAAAGTCGCCCGGATCATCAAGCACTAGTGAAGCCTATGCGGAGGTGGTCGAAGCCAGCCTGGATGCGGCTGAAGGCCGACTAGATGAGGCTGAAGGCCGCCAAGATACAACTGAATGACGCCCGAGAGCAGCCCGCTCGAAAGCGAGCACAACTCGCTTATAGCTGGGCACAACCCTCTCCAATGCGGGAGCAGCCCGCTCAAATACGGGCGCAGCCCGCTCGAATGCGGGCAAAACCCGCCAAGAGTCGGCGAGCACGGGCGAAGCCAGTGCGGAGCTGCTCATATATATATATATATATATATATATATATATATATATATATATATATATATATATATATATATATATATATATATATATATATATGAATACATATCATATGCGGGCTAGCTTAGGTGCGGGTGTACGGGCTTGGAGATTTAGGGGTTAAGGAGGCTCCAAATCAAAAAGTGATCAACATGAAAGTTGTTCGGATCGCCGAGATCTACAACTTTCATGTTGATCACTTTTTGATCTGGAGCCTCCTTGACCCCCGATTTGGGCCCCGAAAAGTGGAAAATTTTCGGCTTACTATAGCAGTCTCGCCGCCCAGATTTTTCGGGTCCCAAATCGAAGGTCACGGAGGCTCCAAATCAAAAAGTGATCAACATTAAAGTTGTTCGGATCGTCGAGATCTACAGCTTTCATGTTGATCACTTTTTGATTTGAAGCCTCCTTGACCCTTGTCCGTACGCCCGTTTGCCCGCACATGATACATCCCATATATATATATATATATATATATATATATATATATATATATATATATATATATTATTCAAAAATATATCACCGGACAATCAGAGCTCGCGGCGTAATACCCGACCTCTGTCAGATCAATTTGAATCGTCCGATCTGATTGGATCATAAGATCTTAGTCGTTCGATCACAAATGAATATGGACCGTCCATATTATTTTCCTAGGTCTCCTAAACCTAACATGATAGAGTGTCATAAATCTATATGTTTTGTATGGCTACTACCCTACAATGAGAAATTACTATTTTACCCTTTAAATTCAGAAAAAAATTCATATGATTATACTGAAAGAAGTGTCCATGTACTGCAGGCATAGAGTGATAGGCCGCCCAGTACAACCCAATATACTCAGCCCAAAATTGCAAAGCATTCTCAGATTTGTCTGACCATTATATTTCAATTTTCAAAGGTTTGAATCCTCTCCTATTATTTAAACCCGGCAACCAATTTAAATTGACGATGTGGGACTAAATATAGGAGGAATGAATTGGTCAGGACTCGAACCACCAACGCTTGAGTAGAAGTCAACGTCATATCCCTCAGACAAAAAGCACTTTCACATTAATTTATTTTTGAAGCTGTATTTTATTTAGGCTATTTTTTTGGTCCGGACAGCGGACCAGAAGCATCGTCCGGGATATCCAATCAGGAGCCAGGACTGGTGGGGCCCGCGCAAAGTGTATTGCGGAAGCCAAAAATGCATGGGCCCCACCTCCTTTACAGGCGCCTGATTGGTCCCGAACAGAAAGCATGGTCCATTGCCCGGACAGAAAATTCTCTTTTATTAATTAACTAAACAGATATATATTTTAACCTTTTTTGAGTTTTTTTTTACTTTCAGACGAATCCAAGAGGGCTTCGCCCACCTTCAGACGAACCCAAGAGGGCTTCGCCTGCCTCCGCACAAGCTTCACTGGTGCTTGATGCTCCGAGCGGCATTCGGTCACATAGAAGTGGGCTTCAGCCGCATAAAAGCGAGATTCGCTCGCTTCCACAAAATCCACCGGCTCGATGTCATACCCGTCACTTGCGTCTCTCCGGAGCACATATGCAAAATCAAACAACAATCATAGGGCTCCGGGGGGGCGCGAGTGGAGGGTGCAACATCAAATTGGTGGATTACGTGGAAGCGAGTGAAACCCGCTTCTATGCGACTGAAAGCCGCCCGGAGCATCAAGCACTAGTGAAGACTATGCGGAGGTGGTCGAAGCCAGCCTGGATGCAGCTGAAGGCCGACTAGATGAGGCTGAAGGCCGCCTAGATGCAATTGAATGACGCCCGAGAGCAGCCCGCTCGAAAGCGAGCACAACTCGCTTATAGCTAGGCACAACCCTCTCCAATGCGGGAGCAGCCCGCTCGAATGCGGGCAAAGCCCGCCAAGAGTCGGCGAGCACGGGCGAAGCCAGTGCGGAGCTGCTTATATATATATATATATACACACACGAGTGACAGGCACGGGCCTCCGACCCGATGGCTACGCGCCACAGTCCCCGGCCGACGACGGCGGGCTTCGCCCGCCACGCGGCAGGGTTCGCAAAAGTACCGAACCACCTCCGTTTTAAAATTAATAAAAAAATAAATTTGATAATTATAATAATTAATTAAAAATTAAAAAAAAACGTTAAAAAGCTGGCGGTTTTTAAAATGTTTTAAAAACGTTTTATAAATAATAATTAAAAAAGTAAAAAAATAAAACAATATTTTAAAATATAATAGGCGGGTGAACAGTGGCGGGAGCACTGTTCACTTGCCTATTATAGTCCCACACCGGCAGTGCATGAGTATCATTTTGGTTTAAATATGATTTTCTGTGGTAAATGTTTGAAATCAAACGTGTTGTCGGGCTTGTGTGTTGTGGCGGGCTGAGTTTAAAATCTCTGTAATGCATGGGCAGGGGGCAGGCGGGCTTCTCTTAAAATCGCCCGCAGTATCTGGGCCGCCTTTAGCTGTTGCGCTTGGTAGATGTTTTTTGAAATAATTATACATAACTTTATGACTCCTTTAGTAGGTTTAGGACCCCTACGAAAAAGTAAAGAGAGGGGTTCATTTGATCAAACGGTTGCTGCAAAATGGATTCAAATCGGACGGCTCAAATCATTCAAATGAATTTATATTTCATGTCCTATCATATTTCTTTATATATGGTAGATATATATATATATATATATTACAGAAATATATCACCGGACAATCAGAGCACGCGGCGTAATACCCGACCTCTGTCAGATCAATTTGAATCGTCCGATCTGATTGGATCATAAGATCTTAGTCGTTCGATCACAAATGAATATGGACCGTCCATATTATTTTCCTAGGTCTCCTAAACCTAACATGATAGAGTGTCCTAAATCTATATGTTTTGTATGACTACTACCCTACAATGAGACATTACTATTTTACCCTTTAAATTTAGAAAAAAAATTCATATGATTATACTGAAAGAAGTGTCCATGTACTGCAGGCATAGAGTGATAGGCCGTCCAATACAGCCCAATATACTCAGCCCAAAACTGCAAAGCATTCTCAGATTTGTCTGACCATTATATTTCAATTTTCAAAGGTTTGAAT
Organism: Platanthera zijinensis; assembly: GCA_039513925.1. Classification (NCBI taxonomy): domain Eukaryota; kingdom Viridiplantae; phylum Streptophyta; class Magnoliopsida; order Asparagales; family Orchidaceae; genus Platanthera; species Platanthera zijinensis. The sequence goes on along the minus strand of CM077089.1, from coordinate 181,108,524 downwards.
CCTCTCCTATTATTTAAACCCGGCAACCAATTTAAATTGACGATGTGGTACTAAATATAGGAGGAATGAATTGGTCAGGACTCGAACCACCAACGCTTGAGTAGAAGTCAACGTCATATCCCTCAGGCAAAAAGAACTTTCACATTAATTTATTTTTGAAGCTGTATTTTATTTAGGCTATTTTTTTGGTCCGAACAGCGGACCAGAAGCATCGTCCGGGATATCCAATCAGGAGCCAGGACTGGTGGGGCCCGCACAAAAGTGTATTGCGGAAGCCAAAAATGCATGGGCCTCACCTCCTTTACAGGCGCCTGATTGGTCCCGAACAGAAAGCATGGTCCATTGCCCGGACAGAAAATTCTCTTTTATTAATTAACTAAACAGATATATATTTTAACCTTTTTTGAGTTTTTTTTTTACTTTCAGACGAATTCAAGAGGGCTTCGCCCGCCTTCAGACGAATCCAAGAGGGCTTCGCCCGCCTCCGCACAGGCTTCACCAGTGCTTGATGCTCCGAGCGGCATTCGGTCGCATAGAAGTGGGCTTCAGCCGCATAGAAGCGAGATTCGCTCGCTTCCACAAAATCCACCAGCTCGGTGTCATACCCGTCACTTGCGTCTCTCCGGAGCACATATGCAAAATCAAACAACAATCATAGGGCTCCGGGGGCCCGCGAGTGGAGGGTGCAACATCAAATTGGTGGATTACGTGGAAGCGAGTGAAGCCCGCTTCTATGCGACTGAAAGCCGCCCGGAGCATCAAGCACTAGTGAAGCCTATGCGGAGGTGGTCGAAGCCAGCCTGGATGCGGCTGAAGACCGACTAGATGAGGCTGAAGGCCGCCTAGATGCAACTTAGTGATGCCCGAGAGAAGCCCGCTCGAAAGCGAGCACAACTCGCTTATAGCTGGGCACAACCCTCTCCAATGCGGGAGCAGCCCGCTCAAATACGAGCGCAGCCCGCTCGAATGCGGGCAAAGCCCGCCAAGAGTTGGTGAGCACGGGCGAAGCCAGTGCGGAACTGCTCAAATATATATATATATATATATCTTTATATATAAGGGAATATAGATATTTGGGGGCACACCATGAATTGAATATTGACCATTGGATCATGAGAGAGAGTATGAGAGGGGGGATATTTATGAGAGAGAGTGGAGGGAGAGGGAAAGAGAGGGTGCGGGAGAGAGAAGGAGAGAGAGATAGAGGGGGAGTGATAAAAAGAGAGAGAGGGGGAGAGATTAATTAATTTTTATAGAATAAATTTTGCAAAATTTTATAAAATAAAAATGGGAATAGTACTTCATATTTTTTTGCGGTCATTTTAAGTACTCATATGTATATGTTTTGAAAAAAAAAAATTTGGATGTGTGCGCAACCCGCAGCGGCCCATCTAGCACGGGCGAAGCCCGTGAGCAGGCGGGTGAAGGCCGCCCGAGAGCATCGAGCACGGGCGTAGCCCGTGCGAAGATGCTCGTGTGTATATATATATATATATATATATATATATTATACAGAAATATATCACCGGACAATCAGAGCTCGCGGCATAATACCCGACCTCTGTCAGATCAATTTGAATCGTCTGATCTGATTGGATCAAAAGATCTTAGTCGTCCGATTTGATTGGATGGGAAACAAATTAAAAACACTCAACCATGGAACAAATCTGGAAGAGGTAGAGGAAGAGGATCAATGCAACCACAAGAGTCTGCAATTGTCCAACCTTCTACCTATTGCATCATTTGCAATAAAACAACTCCCAACTCTAGAGATTGTTTTTCAAAATGCAAAAGGTGTAAGATCCCCAACCATTCAGACAAGGAATGCTGGCATAAAGAAACTTCACACTTTGTTGAAAAAGAAAAAAAGGGAGAAAGTATAGAGAGCTTATTTTACTCCTGTCTAAAAACAGAAACTAGCCAATCAAACTTATGGTATGTAGATAGTGGTTGCTCAGCCCATATGACATATCAAAAGGGGTGATGGGAAAGCCTCAAAAAATAGAAGGAAAGGGGACAATAAAAATAATTACACCATCCGGTCATCTAAAACAGATTTCAGAGGTTCAATATGTGCCTCAGTTGGCTCAAAATTTATTGAATGCGGGACAATTGATAGAAAAGGGGTATAGAGTATCTTTTCAGAAAAACCTGTGTAAAATCATTGAAGAATCCTCTAGAGCGCTTATTGTCTCAGCAGCTATAGGAAAGAATCGTGTCTTTCCTTTGGATTTATCCATCTCTACACACAGCGGCGGAACTAGGATTTTGAAGTCGCACATGCACAATCTAAGTACTGTCAATTTGGGGGGTTCGGGGGGGGGGGGGGGCAGCGCACCTTGACCGGGGGTTCGGGGGCGGCGGTCCAGAAATTTTTTTTTGCAAAATTTCACACAGAAATATGGTCTGAAATCAGTCCAGATTCCACAGTGAAATCTGGACTGAAATCTGGACTGAAATCTGGACCGCTGCAGCCCGTCAGACTTCACACCGCTGCAGCCCGCCAGACTTCGCACCGATGCAGCCCGACAGACTTCGCACGGGATTCCCGACGCGACGGGCTAGGGCATGGGAGCAGCAGGCTTACCGACGGGATTCCTTCTCCCCCGGTGAAAATCGCGGAAAAAACCGCTCGGGCACGTGCCCTACCGTGCCCAGGGCTAGTTCCGCCCATGTCTACACAAACAATTGCTCTCACCTGTCAACAGGCTTATCACCCAAATAAATTATGGAATCATCGACTGGGCCACCTGCAAAATGAAGCAATCTATTTTATGAAGAACAAGGAATTAGTCTCAGGGCTACCAGTAATAACCAGAGATCAAAGTTTCTGCTCTAGCTGTGCTGAAGGGAAGGCACATAGACTTTCTTTTCCTCAAACCTCAAGACAAGTTTCATACCATCTATTAGAGCTGATCCATGGAGATCTATGGGAACCTTCTGTAACCAAATCAATTGGAGGTAAATCCTATTACTTCTTACTTGTGGATGATTATAACAAATATACGTGGGTATACTTTCTAGTTAATAAATCTGAAGCTATGCAAATGTTTCAAACATTTAAACTAGAAGTAGAAAAATAGTTTAATCAGTCCATAAAACAGTTTAGAACTGATAGAGAAGGGGAGTTCAACTCCATTCAGTTTCAAAACTTCTGTGCAGCAAATGGAATAAAAAGATAACTCACAACACCATATTCACCTCAACAGAATGGTGTTGTAGGAAGAAGAAACATGACAGTAGTTGAGATGGCAAGAACTATGCTTCTGAGTAAGCAATTACCTAAAAACCTTTGGGATGAAGCTGTAAATACAGCAATTTATATAATAAATAGAGCCCCTACAAAAGCCCTCTACAATTCCACACCATATAAACACCTCCTTGAAAGAAAACCATCAATACAACACTTGAGAATTTTTGGTTGTCCTACATATATGTTGATCCAAAGAGGAAGAGAAGAGAAATTAGATAAAAAGGGTAACGTGTATTTTTATAGGGTATAGTGAACCTTCAAAGGCATATAGGCTATATGACCCTACAACCAAAAAATTATCAATCTCCCGTGATGTTGTATTCAATGAAACAGAAATTTGGAAATGGGATTCAGTCGAACAACAAACAACACCAACAAGAAGAGTGGTTGAATCATTTGGTGAAAATGAAACCTTCCATCCTCTTCCTACCTTTCAGCAACATCAAATAGAAGTTCCAACTTCTCCTTCAAGCTCAGACTCATCATCACCCCAGAAATTTCATAGTTTAGAAGATATTTACCAGTCTAGTGAGTTAGCTCTAGCCCGTGCAACCCCCAATACATATGCTGAAGCAAAGGAACTTCTAAAATGGCAAGAAGCTATGACAGAAGAAATTAACATAATAAATAAACAAAAAACATGGACTTTAGTCCCTAAACCTCTAAACAAAACCATTGTTGGATTAAGATGGGCTTTTAGGACTAAATACCAGTAAGATGGGTCTATTGCAAAACACAAAGCTAGGTTAGTAGCCAAAGGCTATGCATAATAATATGGAAAAGACTGTTGGAACATGGTTTCACACTCCTTAGGTTTGAGAATATCAACTCCCTGCTTGTATTTGATGAGATTGGTTGTGTGATAGAGTGTGCAGGCTGACAGGTGAAAGGAAAGGAGAAGAGCTTCAAAAGGTTACTACCGCCCGGCGATAACCTTATCGCAGCGCGGTAACCATCTCGATCGACGCATATCGGTTCGATGGTCGACGGCCCAATTATCAGCTAAGGAAGGATCGTCGACAATCAAAAGCTACCGCCCGGCGACAGGACGCTACCGCCGGCGGTATCCGGTCGACGTGCATCAAGGGGACGATCGTCGACGATGGTACCTACCGCTCAGGCGATAGTCTTATCGCAGGCGGTAGAATTATTTGGCGAAATGGCGCTATCGCTCTGACTGGGCGCGGTAACCATTACCGCCCGGCGATAGCTCTCTTGAAACGGCAGTTTCCTTAATGAGCAGTTATAGTTGCCGTTTCGGGAGACGTGTGGAGACAGCTGGCAGGCGTTACGCGCGAACTTACCGCCCGGCGATAGAGTTATCGCAGGCGGTAGTCTATTTTCTCCAAGACGTATAAAAAGCAGCGTCGTTTCCTCAAGACCTAAGCCTCCAGAGATTATTGACGAAGTGCTCCAGGAATACCAAGTTCGGCCGTCTTCCTACGTCCGTTCTACTCGTCTTCGTCAAAGAAAAAGCAAGGCTTCTTCCTCCCGTTCGAGATCGAAGAACTCCGGCGATCAAGGCTTCGCATCGTCTACGTCTAGCGACCGGGTGCTTTCCATCGAAGATCACAAGCACCGGCCGTAGATCTATCCGGAGAACTTCTCAAGAGGGAGAACCTAAACTTTAACGAATATATTTTGTAATCTCTTTGTGTATCTTTTTCTTCTTCTATTGTTGTAAGTGGTAAGGGAAATCGACCGGGGAAGGTCGTCGGAATCCGGGTTGGATTCCGTGGAAAATCGTCCCGGGATTTGGGGCGTCTAGATCGGGGATCTAGCGGTGCTCTAAGACCCTTCCGGTTGTGGAGGTGAAGAGCGGCTCTAAGACCTTTCGGGGAGAAAGTGAAGAGCGGCTCTAAGACCCTTCCGGGTGTGGAGGTGAAGAGCGGCTCTAAGACCTTTCGGGGAGAAAGTGAAGAGCCAACCGGTCCGGGTTTTGGGTCGGTATAGAAAACCCAAGAGTTTTATTCACCGCCTCTGATCTCCGGCGTCATGGAGATCCAAGTTGTATGTATTGTGTGTAAACATGTTTTAAATCAATCCTAATTACAAGTGTAACATTGTGTGTGACTTAATGATTCATATGAGATATTTTCTTCATATCATTGCCTCTTATGTTTACTTGTGAATGATAAGTCTAGTTTCACGTGTGTGCGCACAAGCTAATTTGTACAGGAAAAGAGTGAATAACGTACCGCAGAACATTGGTTACCCAACGCTCTGCAGTAGTTTCCTAAGCTCTGGTTCTGTGGACGAATTAACGCTTAAATTTCAAGAAACGCGTCGAACCTTATTCACCCCCCCCCCTCTAAGGTTGGCTACAAGATCCAACAAGTGGTATCAGAGGCAGGTTATTCCAAAACGGTTTCACCACCGGGAATAATGGCCAACCTCCATCATGGACTGATGAGTGGGAATGAAAAATTGTACACCGAAAATGTGTTTGCACCACCTCTCTTTATAGGAGTGAACTATAACGAATGGAGAACTCTAATGAGAAAATTCCTTATGCTAACGGATGTAGAAGTTTGGAACATTACTTGTACCAAGCCCCCTTATAGCCTAAATAAGCACGAGTGTTATTTAAATGCCAAGGCTATGAACAGTTTGTTTTGTGGGCTTAGTCAAGAAATTTTTAAACGCATTCACATGTGTTCCACTGCATATGAGATATGGGAATATCTTGAGTCTACTTATAGTTCTCATCCTGCAGATAATGACTTCGAGCAGTTTCTTATAGATCCAAGTGACGAGTCAAATGGAGATGCACTCTTGGAGGAAGTCAAGACAGACACGTCAAGCAAGAGGGGAGATGAACATCTGTCACTGGACGAGAAGAGCCAAGGGGAAGATGATAAAGGAACCTTGTGTTCAAATCTTGCCTCGTCCAAGAGCGCTGTAAGAAACTCAAACTCTCTCCGTGTATACAAGTCTGTTTATACACTGAATATGCTGAATATGAATAGGCGTAGACTTAAGAAACTGAAAAATACTAATTCAAAACTACGCTTGGAAAATAACCTTTTAAAAGCAAATGTTAGTGTAGAATCTTCCACTATCGTGTCTAGTTCTCCTGTATACTCTTTAGAGGACAACTCTACACTTTGTATAAATTGTGAGAAGTTAAAAGAGAAACGTGAGGAGGAAGAGAAAGAGTGCATTTCTCTAAGAGAACAAAATGAGAAACTGTTTCTAGAAAACTTAGCGTCAAAGGGGGAGTGTGCTAAGTGTGTGGACTATAGAGTTGAAATCACTGAGATGAGTGAGGTCTTCGAAGAATACAGAAACAAGTATGAAGCCCACATTAACTCAATAGTCGCAATACTCAAGAATAGCACAACTGCCTACACCAAAGCGAGAACAAATCTCAAACAGAGAAATGAAGATTTGGAAACGAAAATCAACGTGCTTAAGGAAATTTTAAAGAAAAATTCTCAACACATAAACGTGCAATATCAAGAAAATTCCAAACGCACGTTTAACACAAGCTCACTCACGTCAGTTAGGAAAATCAAAGGGAGTAGTAAACTTCAAGCCAACGCGAGTGAAAACCTCAAATATGAAAATCATATCCACTGGCGAAAACCAACTACTCCATTTACAAAACCAATTGAACGCAGATATCCTTCAAAAAGTCTTTATGCTATGAGTCAGTATGGTAACAAGAAGTATTTCATGTCAGAAAGTAATCTCAACATGATTAATTCACAAAGACAATTGTGCCCAACCACAATCTCTCACGTAAGGACTCCTAGACATCCAAAAGAGAATTTGCAACATAAGAAAAACATCAAACCAAGGTATGAATGGAGACCAGTCACGCGACGTAGCACGCCCAGTCCGATTGACCGGGCGAACCCTCCTTCACCGGGTTCAACTGTATCACAACATCGTTGGGTTCCCAAAAGGAAAGTCATTTTCGGCTCCTTCTGGATACCCAAACCTCTCAACTCCTAAGTATGTCCCGTTAGTGAAGTAGAATGACACACTTGATCACGTCATGACTATCTCCTACTTCACATCGTACGTCTGGTTTAGTTGTGCGGGACTCAAAGAGCTTAGGAGCAAATTAATACTGATCAAAATCCACTTTTCACGCATAATCAAGTGATAACAAAATAGAGATTAAATTGCCCACATAAAATGAAACCAAAAACATTCAAGAAAAATGTTCGGGCCGGTACCTGTATTATTACATCAATTTTTAATTGTTCATAAATCTAAAAACTCGAAAGGGTACAAAGAAAAATGGGATCACGCCTGTTCATCAGAGGATGTTGAAGAAATGCTGAGCTTCCTCATGATCTTCTTAAGCATCTTCTTCATGCCTTTGATCTCCTTTCCCTGCTCCTCCATGAGGCTATGAATTCCACGACTTGCCTCGCGAAGAGATCCCGACCGGGGTATCGATGGCTCCGGAGGTGGCACCTGTGGTCGCACCCGTGAAGCAGCTGGTATCTCTCCTACATGATAGACCTGCGGAACGATGTCAATGGGATAGGAGGTCCAGTCGATGGTCGGGTACTTGATCTTCAGGATGGTCTGGATGACTCCTCCCAAAGGGAGTGTATTTACCCGCTGACGATCGGGGGACTTGAGGCGAAAAGTATACCTCATGATAGACAGGATGAGATCTGAAACGCTGAATGGCTTCTGCGCTATAATGTGATAGGTCACCATGGATAGCTGAGCCGTGACCTTTCGAGTATCTCCTGCCTTGAACATCAGCAAATGGCGGAGGATATCCTGAATTATCCGAGCAACTGGTGTGAGTGTGTCCACCGAAGTGAAAAAGTCAGGACGCCCCTCCGCTCCATGGAGAACCTCATTCATCACTCTCCAATCCCGTGCTGTCCTGAAGGATTCTACAACATCCAAGTATGGAAGGTTGGATGGCCACACGTACTTCATCTCCAGGTCGGCATGGGTGATAGTAACTATCTCATCCCCGATGCAAGACTGAACTCCTCCTCCCAGACGCATCAGAGATGGATCCCTCAAGTTGTTGTAGAACTCTCGAACGAGAGCGGAGGAAAAGGAACACCCATCTGATATCACCGCCAACACGCCCGATTCTTCGAGATACTCATAGATATGAGTATACCGATCATCAATTTCTATGAGCATAGGAATGCTCACAGTGGCGTTGTCTATAGCGGGGTGCGTAGTCTCTCCACGGTTTCGTTTTGAAACACTTCGACGTCCAGAGTGTGCGCTCGAGGAGGCCATTTCCTGCATGAAACAACATTCAAAAACTCAAATCAGGAACTGGGATCCAAAACTGAAAATTCACAAAAATTTAGTTAAATCTGGGAGCTATCGCAGGCGATAATTAGCTATCGCCGGCGGTAGCTCGACGGACTGCACTTCACCTCTTTCCGCCGTCTTGAGCTAAAAATCGATTTTTTTTGTAAAAACCACTCCAATCTCCATGTTTTTCATAGATCTATATATGAACTTCGTAGATCTTGAAAGAGGAGATGAGATCCGACAATAAAAATCTAAAAATGAAACATGTGAAAGTATCTCTTTTTACTCCTCCGCATTTCGGATCCTTTCCAAACAATGGCAATATTTTTCACCTCTTAAAGCGTAGATCCGAAATAGACTAAAATAATGGCAATATGTTTCAAAAAGGGGGATATGTGAGAGGAGATCCGTGAAGAAGTGGATATAAAAATGCCATGAGAGAACACATCTACTCCACAAAGACATCTCATATGGATCCTAAACAAGAAATCAAGCAAAAATGAGAAAGGATAGAGCATTACCTGGAAACAAAGGAGATCTGTAGGGCTGGAGAAGCTTCTTTCCAAAAGGGATGCAAGGTGAGAATGAGTGTGGGCGGATCTGAAATAACCTACAGCATATTTATTCCGGAGTTACCGCGGAGCGGTAGTACTACCGCAGGCGATAGTACTCTGACTCGCATATAAGTACACATGAAAATCATGCTTATCCAACCTGTTTTGACAAGGCTAGGGAATATCTTAAGGTGTCCATATAGTAGAAAAATGGTGGTCGTTTTAGGGCCAAAGTGCGTTTTTTTATCTCATGGGGGCTCATATGACCGAGTCGTGGTATATTTTCAAGTATATACAATGTTTGCTAATCTTCTTGTCAATTTGTACGGCACATTGGTATCCGGTCATGATGAGCGAAGTTAAATTTTTGTCTAGCTATTGAGTGCGAAAATTAATGTGGGTGTACGTTGTCTACGCCTCTAAGTATGTGTGAGGATTTATTTACGATAATGACTACACCACTCACACACCACTTGATCATGCACTCAACCTGAGATAATAAGCTGACATGCTATAAATCGTGACACTAAATTTAACATATCTGATATATCTTGAACAATCAATGTCATGAAATCAAATTGCGCGTGTCTATGCTAATTAAATTTTTGGGCCAAAACTAGAAACGCATATGTCCAATGTAAACAAGTTAAAGTGGATCTACCTATGTGGGTAGATTTCGATTGACTTGGGGTCTTGTTCTGCTTTGATTATGTATAAAATTGATGGCCTAACTCAAAATAAAATGATGGCCATCAAATCCCGCTTACAGACCCCCCCAAGCACTACTCATCCCTCCTGATAAGTCTTCATAAGCGTTGTGAGGGTGAGCACCTTGGATTACAAAGTCGTTTCGATCTTGTGCATGGACTACACTTTATGATTTGTGCCCTTGATTTAATTTCTTTATGCCGCACTATGTCATGTGACGTGATTTTTCACTATATCTCTTTGGTGTTAGCATCGTTAGTTTGCTTGATATAAAACATGTCTGCATGATATCTCTATTGAATGTTTTGTCTCTTGGTGCTACACGTGCACATGTCATTATCTTATTTAAATCTTCCGCGCATAAGAATTGGACCTCAACTACATTCGATGCTTTTCGCACAATACGTACTGGCACATTTTTTTTCTCTCATGACGATATTTGTGTTTGCCTATTTTTCTCTCTATTTATCTAAACCTTGCAAACATTCATGTCATACTTGATGTGTGTTATGTCTCGTGCATATAGTCCAATTTCTTCACTCTGATTAGCGTTTGCTCCTGATTTTGACCCTGTTTTACAATTCTCTGATTTCAAGTGCTTTGTGGGTCTATATTACGTTATCTCTCGCCTACAATTTTCATCCTCCTTGGTCGGTTGGCCTTGCCCATTCTTTTGATATTATCAAAGGGGGAGAAGGTTTTGGAGGTAGTGTTCATGATAGGGGGAGCGTATTGAGGTGTGTGTGTGCTCATAGATAGGGGGAGCGTCCCACCGATAGGGGGAGTATGTAGTAGGATAGAACAGGATTGAACGGGATCGATATAGGTGTGTATTGCTTATTTGTTCAATATCATTTTACTCTGATACTCTACTTTATACTGTTCTATGTTCATTTTACTCTGATACTCTACTTTATACTGTTCTACGTTGCTACATACATCTATTCTGGCACTCTATCTACTTGATTTTGGTTTATCATGAACGGGATTGATATTATCAAAAGGGGGAGTTTGTTGGAACATGGTTTCACACTCCTTAGGTTTGAGAATATCAACTCCCTGCTTGTATTTGATGAGATTGGTTGTGTGATAGAGTGTGCAGGCTGACAGGTGAAAGGAAAGGAGAAGAGCTTCAAAAGGTTACTACCGCCCGGCGATAACCTTATCGCAGCGCGGTAACCATCTCGATCGACGTATATCGGTTCGATGGTCGACGGCCCAATTATCAGCTAAGGAAGGATCGTCGACAATCAAAAGCTACCGCCCGGCGACAGGACGCTACCGCCGGCGGTATCCGGTCGACGTGCATCAAGGGGACGATCGTCGACGATGGTACCTACCGCTCAGGCGATAGTCTTATCGCAGGCGGTAGAATTATTTGGCGAAATGGCGCTATCGCTCTGACTGGGCGCGGTAACCATTACCGCCCGGCGATAGCTCTCTTGAAACGGCAGTTTCCTTAATGAGCTGTTATAGTTGCCGTTTCGGGAGACGTGTGGAGATAGCTGGCAGGCGTTACGCGCGAACTTACTGCCCGGCGATAGAGTTATCGCAGGCGGTAGTCTATTTTCTCCAAGACGTATAAAAAGCAGCGCCGTTTCCTCAAGACCTAAGCCTCCAGAGATTATTGACGAAGTGCTCCAGGAATACCAAGTTCGGCCGTCTTCCTACGTCCGTTCTACTCGTCTTCGTCAAAGAAAAAGCAAGGCTTCTTCCTCCCGTTCGAGATCGAAGAACTCCGGCGATCAAGGCTTCGCATTGTCTACGTCTAGCGACCGGGTGCTTTCCATCGAAGATCACAAGCACCGGCCGTAGATCTATCCGGAGAACTTCTCAAGAGGGAGAACCTAAACTTTAACGAATATATTTTGTAATCTCTTTGTGTATCTTTTTCTTCTTCTATTGTTGTAAGTGGTAAGGGAAATCGACCGGGGAAGGTCGTCGGAATCCGGGTTGGATTCCGTGGAAAATCGTCCCGGGATTTGGGGCGTCTAGATCGGGGATCTAGCGGTGCTCTAAGACCCTTCCGGTTGTGGAGGTGAAGAGCGGCTCTAAGACCTTTCGGGGAGAAAGTGAAGAGCGGCTCTAAGACCCTTCCGGGTGTGGAGGTGAAGAGCGGCTCTAAGACCTTTCGGGGAGAAAGTGAAGAGCCAACCGGTCCGGGTTTTGGGTCGGTATAGAAAACCCAAGAGTTTTATTCACCGCCTCTGATCTCCGGCGTCATGGAGATCCAAGTTGTATGTATTGTGTGTAAACATGTTTTAAATCAATCTTAATTACAAGTGTAACATTGTGTGTGACTTAATGATTCATATGAGATATTTTCTTCATATCATTGCCTCTTATGTTTACTTGTGAATGATAAGTCTAGTTTCACGTGTGTGCGCACAAGCTAATTTGTACAGGAAAAGAGTGAATAACGTACCGCAGAACATTGGTTACCCAACGCTCTGCAGTAGTTTCCTAAGCTCTGGTTCTGTGGACGAATTAACGCTTAAATTTCAAGAAACGCGTCGAACCTTATTCACCCCCCCCCCCCTCTAAGGTTGGCTACAAGATCCAACAAAGACTATGAAGAAACTTATTCCCCAATTGTCCGAATGAATACCATTTGACTTCTTTTAGCTTATGCAGCCCAATACCATCTCCCAGTATATCATTATGATATAAAATCAGCTTTTCTAAAGGGGTTACTAGCTGAAGAAGTATATGTGGAACAGCCACAGGGATTCATCCAAAAGGCATAAGAAACAAATGTGTATAAATTACACAAAGCTCTTTATGGACTTAAACAAACCCCTAGAGCATGGAATGAGCATATTGATACATATTTACAAGGAAATAACTTCAAAAATTGTCAAACAGAACCAACATTATATACCAGGAGGAAAGATGGAAACTTCCTTTTACTTGGCCTATATGTGGATGATTTATTTTGCTCACCGAAAACTCACCTCAACTGGTGCAGCTATTTCAGAAGGAAATGGAAACCAAATATGAAATGACAAACTTAGGCAATATGAAATGACAAACTTAGGCAAAATGAAATACTTCATCAGCATTCAAGTTTCTCAAATAAAAGAAGGATTTTTTTTTCTCACAACAAAAGTACGCAATGGAAATTCTAAAACGTTTTAATGAGTGATTGTAATCCATCACTCACACCTATGAGCAAAGGAGAGAAGCTAGTAAAAGGAGAACCTAAAAATGGCATAACAGAAGATCTGAATAGATCCATTGTAGGATCTTTAATGTATTTATAAAATACACGTCCAAATATTGAGAATATTGTTAACATTGTTGAGCAATTTGTGAGCTCTCCCACTAAAATTCATTTTTCAGCTATCAAACGTATCCTTCGATACATTCAGGGCACCCTCAAATATGGCATTTTATATGAACTTGCTAAAGAATTTTGCCTCTATAGATACAATGATGTAGATTGGGGTGGAGATTTGGAAAATCGCAAGAGTACTAGCGGTTATCTGTTCATGATAAACAACAACCCTATTACCTGGAGCTCCTGAAAGCAACAAACTGTGGCCTTGTCCACAGCCGAAGCTGAATACATGGCCGACCCCTCAGTGCCGCTTCCTACGAAGCAATTTGGTTAAGAGAAATTATGAAGACACTAACAGGTGAAGAAGATGAAGAAGAACCAACAATACTCAAATGCGATAACACTATAGCTATCGCATTACCAAAGAATCCCCTAACACCACAAAAATCTAAGCATATTGATCTGCGTCTGCATTTCATTCGTGAGAAGATAGCAGAAGGAAGAATCAAGGTGAACTTTTGCAGCGGCGAAGAGCAGATCGCGGGCATACTCACCAAACCTTTGCTTAGGGCACGATTTCTCAGTCTTCGTGACAAATTAGGGGCAAAAAAGAAATCAGTTTTAAGGGGGATGTAAACTAAAGCTGATATGTACTTTTCACTACAAAACAAACAGTGTTATCATGCAATAAATGCTATCTTATTTAGAGATATACTCACAGCCGTATATGTTAAAAGCTGTAGTTTATACTGCTCTTTGTATTGAGATGCAAGCAACAATTTGTTTATAAAAAGCTCATAGCCCAAGCCCATTATATTATGCTTGATCTATTTAAAACTCCAACTCTTCTTTCTCTCTACTATTTTGCTCGTGTTGTTCTTACCAACATTATGCAGATGCTCTCCCTCCTCTAAATTTAGAGGAGGGAGAGAGAAAATGCAGGCGACATTTTGTTTTTTTATAGTTTTTTTAAATCATTTTATTGTTTTTTAAATTAAACTTTAATATTAATTTATAATCTTTATAGACATTAATATAATTTTTCAATTATGTTGTATAGTATATCAATAAAATCGTCTTGTCGAGACATACAAAATGTAACATCTCATTTCCGGCTAGACCCCTAGAAGTGGTTTTGTCATAACAGAACCCTAGGAAACCCAGGAATTGAAGTTTATCGACCAAGATTTCGAGTCAAAGGGTGGTCACGCCCGTGACCGACCCGTCACGCCCGTGACCTAGGGCGTGACCCCTTCGACGATCGTCGGCCTCAGAAAGACGATCGGCGAGCTCAGAAATTTCAACATGGGCCTGACACGCCCGTGACCGATCCGTCACGCCCGTGACCTTTAAATGGCGTTGAGTGAGCTAAGCTCACTCAACGTCGTAGTCTGGATGGCGTTGAGTGAGCTTAGATCACTCAAAGCCATAAGCTAGACGACGTTGAGTGCACAAACTGCACTCAACGCCATCTGGTGTCGTTTGGTTGGCGTTGAGTGAGCTGAGCTCACTCAACGCCGTAGACTGGATGGCGTTGAGTGAGCTTAGCTCACTCAATGCCGTAAACTGTTAGGCGGGATGGCGTTGAGTGCGTTGAGTGCACTCAAAGCCATAAGTTAAATGGCATTGAGTGCACTGACCACACTCAACGCCATTTGGTGTTGTCTGGATGGCGTTGAGTGAGCAGAACTCACTCAACGCCATAATCTTGACGGCGTTGAGTGAGCTAAGCTCACTCAACGCCATCTTTTAAAAAGGACATATTCTGGTGGCGTTGAGTGAGCAGAGCTCACTCAATGCCATAATCCGGATGACATTGAGTGAGCTGAGCTCGCTGAGCTCACTCAACGCCATAGTCTGGGATGGCATTGAGTGAGCAGAGCTCACTCAACGCCGTAGCTTGGATGGCGTTGAGTGAGCTGAGCTCACTCAACGCCATTGTACTTAGAATTTTTTTTCAGGTAGATTGGTTTTGGGCTGGGTGCTGGTTCAGCTGAACCGGACCGGTCTAGGAGTTGGCCGTTTTCTTTTAATAAGACCCAATTAAGTCTTATTTTAAAGAAGGTTTACCGGTCAAGTGAATCTGTGCCACGTGGACCGTCGGTTTTGCAAAAGGAGCAGTTACGGCCATGGCCGAGCCCGGCCTTCATAGCAAGTAATGGCACTTGACACCTTGACAGCCCTTCCCCTCCCCTTTTACGGCTGGATTCAACTCCTC
Source organism: Platanthera zijinensis (assembly GCA_039513925.1). Lineage (NCBI taxonomy): Eukaryota > Viridiplantae > Streptophyta > Magnoliopsida > Asparagales > Orchidaceae > Platanthera > Platanthera zijinensis. Next base: position 181,093,258 of record CM077089.1, on the reverse strand, counting down.
TAGGGAAGAGGAGGAGTTTCTAGCCGTTAGCTAGCTGTCACAGAGCCATTTCAGCCCCCACCACCATGGTCGAGCCAAGCTATAATGGGCCATTAATGGCCACCAGCTTTTGGCCGTTCCCCCTCCCTTACCAAGCCTTTAAACACCCTCAGAGGCCCAAGAGGAGGTTTTTCCCAGCTTTTACCTGAAGTTTTCGAGCCTCTCATTGTGCTATTGAGAATTCCGGCGATGCCACCACCGCACCAATTGCATCCCGACGGTCTGCACGCCTCCAGCCCGCGAACAAGGTCCTCCCCTCCTCTCTCTCTCTCTACGGGTAGATCTTAGCTTCCTTAGGATTAAGATCCGGGCTCAATTGAGCCCGATCGGATGAGCTTCTCTTCCGGATTTTTCCGCAAAAATGAAGTCTCGGGCTCGCCGGAAAAAGCCTCTCTGGCAGTCGCGCCGCCGCCCGGCGATGGCCACCGCCTCAACGGAGGTGGTGGTGGCGGTGGCCGGCCAGGGAGGAGGCTGGACGGCCGGCTGTGGGAGGGAGAAGTGCTCCCAGGTGCGTGCTATCGAGACCGTCGGCTGGAGGTTGAAGACAACCTCCCAGCTGACGGATCAACCCTTAAGATCTGTGCAAACATATTGATTAAAGTAATTTTTATATATTTTCTGAAATGTTTCTGCCTGTAACTTGCATTAATTTCCAAAAATACTTAGAGGCTCCTACAGAAAAAGTTGTCAACACCAATATTGTAGCTCTATGAGTCTAAAAAATTTTAAAATTTATTTCAAGTGATTTGGACCACTGGATAGACCTCAACACTCATTTTGGTGAGGTCTATCCATAGGGCTGTCCTCACCTTAGAAAAATTCCCCACTCCAATCCAGTCATCAAAATGACTTAAAATCTGGGGTGTGGCCTAATCTTATCTATATCTAGGTGCTGTCCAAAAATTAGGATTTTTGGAAAACATTTGTCTTAAGTTTTTAGAAAATTTAATAAATCATGTGTATTTTAATCAAGTGTCATAAACACCTCAAAATCCCCCCAAATTTGAGTGGGTGGCCTTAGAGAACATAATAGGACATTGGAAAAAATTTCACCTCATTTTGAGGTGTTTTGACTAGGGTTTTACTCAACCCTAGTTGGCCCCATAAAGGGCTAATTAGGGTAAATCACCCCCTTTGTAATTTGAGTGGTCGTATCACCTCAACAGAGGCTGATATTTTGGTCACTGACTTTTTAGGGCATGACACACCCTCCAAGGGAGTTTGGGGTGGTTTGGTGTAGGGTAGCCCTAGAACCCTAAGATAGGTCCCTTAATGGGGATTTGTAGGGTTGTGAAGGTCATGGGGTCAAATGACATTTGACTGACTTGAAATTTAGTGGAGAGGACCATAGGGCCATTATAGTTCTCTGGACAAAATATTAGGGGATTTGGAGACAGTTAGGCCACATAAAATCCTAACCCTAGTTTAGGGCACCAATCTTAATTTGAACTATTATGCAGACAAATGAACTAAAAATCAAATAAAATTTGGGAAGGGTGATTTTCTGGTCTAAATGGCCATAATATAATTTTATTGAGATTTTTGGGTTAATTTATACAGTACTTCATTCACAACTCTAGTTGTGCCCTAGATATTTATTTTGATGATTTTGGAATTTCTGTTCACTAGAAAGTTATGAAATCTTGGATTAAGGCTCTCTAATAGCATGTTATACCTTCTGTATTTTTCTTGAGAGTTTTATCTGATTATTTTGGGTACTTGCTTCTTTAACTTACCATTTGGGATATGTAGTCAAAAATACAAATAATGCCTAAACATCTCTGAAATTATGAACTTTGGTTAGTGGGCGTTTCAAACCATGATAGTCACCCTATAATCTTCTCAGGACTTTTAGATAATTAAAAATAGTACCTCCTTCACTAAGCTATGAAATTCGTATTTTATATTAAAATAAATTAAGAGCCCAAAATATTAGAGAAAAATCATGAGACTTGGTTTCTGATAGTTTTGGGTCACCATAAAGCTTCTATAATTTTCTTGTGATTTTTGGGTACATATTTACAGTACTTGCTTCATAATATGGTAGAAGTGACCTAAAATAGTAAATTAGGAAATATAGGCCTAAACACCTCTGAAATTTCTCAAAATTTGGAATTACTGCTTAAATGCCTCATAGGATTTTTACTGATTTTATGATGATTTATTGTTGGCTCATTAGTGCACTTCATGTTCATACAAGGGCATTGGGAGGCTTAGAATAAATAAATTAAATGCCCGATAATAGGAAAAATTTGAAAATCTTGGACTTAGTTATATTGTGTCATGATAGATCTCCAGTGAACATTATAGGAGATTCGGAAGACAATTTGGAGTACCTCCCCTTATATACCTCATGTATCTTAGGACGGTCTACATATAGTAAAATCACAGAAACTGAACTAGAGTGGGTAATGAACTTGGGGAGATGGAATTTTGGTAGTTGCTGCTTTGGATAGGGCAAGTTAAGTTTAAGTTCATTATTGGAAGTCAGGATACGTAGAGTGTGAGATTGGCTAGTGTTAAGTGGCGTTCGGGAACGACGAAAGATCGTTCACCCCGGGTAGGAGAGGAAGAGTCTTAATACTCTAGGGCTAGATCTAAAGTAACTTAAAAAAGGATCAGGTAAAGGGAGATTAACCAATAACAATAAGTGCCTTGCAAAAGGGAACGGTGGGCTTCAGCTACCATCATAGTTCCTAGTGCCCTTTGAGAGCCCTTCACGGGGAATACCGGGGGCAGTCCTGGGCTAACGTAAACAGTAGGAATAATAAATTAAAATAGCAACTAGTATAACTAGGGTTGTACTTTCACACACCCCGGTAGCCAGGGAGGTAGAATAGGTTGGTTTGGTTGCCATTCAGACGGTAGCTCTGAAGGTAGATGCACGGACGGGACAGTCCGGGGAGCCGAGGGCTCGAGGGTTTGAGTACAGAATAAAGGTGGTGGGTCTTCGGTATTTGATTGTCATTCACACCGACATCGGTGCGTTGACTCAGCGGTGTGGGACACTTAACCAAAGAAAGTCTGGCGGATATAGCCAGCACAAGTACGCGGATACTCTAGGTTGTGTTCTTCTAGGGGCGTACGGAAGGGCTAGGCCCGGTAGTGTGGATACCCGCCTAGGAGTGGGGGGCCTGAACCACTGTCTCTGTTTGCAACTACGGAGGTTCCTAGGAGTGAAGCTAGCTGCCCGAACAGGGGGAACTAAAGGTCTGTGCATATAGAGTCGTGTGCATGAGTTGCACTTGCATGAATCATGACATAACATATCACTACACTCATATTTACATACAACCGACACCCCAACGTATAAATCGGTATGAGACTTTTTATACGATGGGAGCCTTGCAGAAGACCCCTTAACTTATAAGTTTGTATGAACATTCATATAAGTTAAGGTTACTTACTTATTTACTTATTTATTCTCTATCTGCCTTCTTATATATTTGCTACTTACTACATGTCTACTTTATTACTTACTACCGTAGAATTGCTAGATGTACTTTATTCTAGATAGTTGTTTATACACCATGATAGTTGTTAGATTAGCTCCATTGTCATCTGCTTGATTTCTCTCCACCTTTGTAGCTTCTCTTTCCTCCTCTCCGCTCGGTACTTAGGAGCCGTGGGGGGAGGGGTAGGGGATGATAGGACTTAGTCTTTATGACTAGTGATTTTCGAACCACAATATTACAGGAGCTCCGGATGGGAGATAGGGACCAACAGTCCAGGGACCAGCACCAGCGGAGTACGGTGCGCATGGAGGTGGGTCAGTCTAGCACCGGTGCACCTGTGACCAGCTCCGTGAGTGATTAGTGTTTTTTTATAGCTTCCGCGATGAGTGATTTATAGTGAGGACTCTGATGTACCGGGCTCGAGCCCGTTTATCTACATTTCATCTTAACTGTATCTTTGCAGTACTTATATTTTCTATTATTATCTATTGATGGACTGGTTGTGATTTTCTATTCGTACATGTTTCTGTGGACTTGTTTACATTTTATGTATACTTCTCTCTCTTTGTGATCGAAAAGGGCCGGCAGAATTGGCGTTTTGTAGTGGCGGCCTTCCCGTGAGTCGATGCCACCGCAAAGCGACAATTCTGGGCTAAGACCCCGGTGGTTGAAAAGACAAAAAAAAGAGGGTCTTACACAAAATGAGTCTAATATTTAATAATTTTTAATAATTATTTATCATATTGTTATTACAATATTATTTTATTGGTATATATTTTTATATACATATACTATAATTATTATATATATATATATGTTTATAATTACATATTCATATACATATATGTGTGTGCACATACACATACATATGTTAAAAAATATCATGTTCTTCAAATATGGAGAACTTGATTGGATTTGAACAACCAAGTTCTCCATATTTGGAGAACCTAGTACAATGGAGATCTCTAAATATAGAGATCCTCATTGGATATGTTCTTAGGGTCACAATCCGTGCTCAAAGACCCATTAAAAATAGTTAGAGATATCTGAAACTTTGGAGAGGGAGAAGAGGAGGGAAAACACATATGGAGGTGGACGATTTCTTACAGCAGAACACCCAATTAGTTTCAATAGGTTAGATATCACTATGGCTAGAGAAAGTGAGAGAGGGAGATGAAGTGGTGCCTCCATTCTTTGTCCCCAGTCCTTATGATGCGTTCCAAATCACAACCACGCAATATAACCACACAAAATACCCAAAAATGCAGAGACAAGATAGGGATTCAGAACTTGATTCCACAACACCTTCAAAACAAGATTAACTTGCAACAAACAACACCAGAATTAATGATACAACAGCCTAAGGAAGAAACCCTTCCTGAACAGCTGACAACCAGAGGGAGAGGGATGATTTCCGGACTCCACACCGCACATACTGATTCATAATTTTCTTCTTGCATAAAAACAAAACCCTACAACAAAACACATTAAATACTAGGACAAAACATAAAGAAAAAGACAAATAAACCCCCTATTAACCGATACTAGGTAATCTTCATGGTCCCGGTTCACCCGCGTTTCGTGCCGCATCAATTTCCTCTCCATCAACGGTTCCTTGTCCCCAAGGAACAATTTGAGGATATGTTTATTGCGATGCCCATAAATCCTCCCAAGTTGCCGCCTCTCTTGGTTCGTCGTCCCATTGCACAAGGAACTTTGTGACCACACGTCCATCCCGGTTTATGATTCATCGTCCCAAGCTTTGTAGTGGCTCCTGCAACACATTCCCCTCCGCTGATATCGTGGCTGGTAGCTGATCGGGCTGGCGGGGTGGTTCCCCCTTATGCTCCTTCAATTGCGAGATGTGGAATGTCACATGGATTTTGTTGTGAGCCGGAAGTTCAAGACAATATGCGACTCGACCGATCTATTCCAGTATTTTAAAGGGTCTGAATAACTTCTGCGATAACTTCTGACATCCGTGCGTTCGTAGTGATAATTGTCGATAGGGTTGTAGGTGGACGTACACCCGCGTGCCCACCGTCAGCTCCCTCTCGCGACGCCCTTTATCCGCCAATGTCTTCATTCGATTCTGAGCCTGCGCAAGATTTAATTTTAAAATAGAGATTACTCGTTCCCGTGCCGCCATCATACAATCTACTGCCTCGACTGGCGAAGTGCCTTTAATATAGGATGATGGCGGGTGAGGTTCCTGACCATACACAACCTCGTAGGGGGGTCATCCGAATTGCGCTCGGAAAAGAGGAGTTGTACCACCATTCGGCTAGGGGAAGCCACTCCGCCCAGCTTCAGGACCGCTCATGGCACATGCACCACAAATATACTTCCAGACACCGATTTACCACCTCTGTTTGCCTGTCACTTTGAGGATGGTAGGCGGTTGAGTGATGTAACTGAACCTACAAAATCTTGAAGAACTCTATCCAGAAATCACTGAGAAAAATAGAATCTCGATCACTTACAATCGCGGTGGGAAGGCCATGCAGCCGGAACACTGAATTTAGAAATGTCAGAGCCACTCCTTCCGTCGTGTGTGGGTGTGCAAGCGCCATGAAGTGCGCCTGCTTGCTGAGGCGATCTACTACCACCAATATGGTCGACTTGCCTTGACTTTTGGGTAGGCCTTCAATAAAATCCATGGAAATTTCTTGCCATATACGCGCTGGAATTGGCAGAGGCTGCGGGAAGCCCATATGAAGCTGATTGACCGATTTACATGTTTGGCACACAGAGCATTATTGGATGTATTTGTTGACATCCGGTTTCATATTATTCCAATAGAACACTCGCTTCAACCTATGGTAAGTCGTCGTAATGCCGGAGTGTCAGCCCATGGCACTGTCATGATATAATTGGAGAAGGCGTTGTTTGAGAGCCGGATCCTGGCCGACCACCATTCGGCCCTTACGTTGCAGCACGCCCCGCTGCCATTAATAGTTGGGTTTATCGGATGGGTCCTTCTCTTTAGCTGCAATGATAAGGTGAATAGTATTGTCTTGCTCCCATGAATTTCGGATGGCCTGGAGGAGTTCAGATTGCACGATGACCATTGCTTGGAGTTCACCGCTTAGTCCTTCATACTTCCGAGACAGTGCGTACACGCACTTGTTCTCCTTTCCCCGCGTGTATTGTATTTGAAAATCGTACCTCATTAATTTAGCTAAATAGCGTTGTTAGGCCGGTGTGGCGATGTGCTGCTCAAGCATAAATTTAAGACTCTCATGGTTTGTCCGTATGATGAATGAAGATCCAACCAGATAATGCCTCCATTTGTTGACGGCCATAACCACAGCAAGGAGTTCCTTCTCGTAAGTGTAAAGTTGAGCATTCTTTGGGCTGAGTACCTTGCTGAAGTATGCAATGGGTTGGTCATCTTGTAAGAGGACCGCACCCACCCCGGTATTAGCGGCGGCCATCTCAATGATGAACGACTTTCAGAAATCCGGAAGGCGGAGTACTGGCGGTTGAGATACCGCTGCCTTTAGTGCCCGAAAAGCTGTCTCGGCACTGCTGTCCCACTTGAAATATTGTTGGTGTAGCATGGACGTCAGCGATTTAGCCAGCACCCCGTATCCTTGGATAAACCGTCTGTAATACCCGGTCAACCCCAAAAAAACCCGTAATTTTTTGAGGGTCGTGGGAGTTGTCCAATCCAACATCGCCTGAATTTTGCTAGGATCCGTTGCTACGCCTTGGCTTGAAATTAGATGGCCTAAGTACTGTATTTGACGAAGTCCAAAACAACATTTGCTACGTTTGAGAAAAAATTGATGTTGCCGCAATATGGAGAAAGTGATGTGCAGGTGTTCCACGTGCTCCGGCCATGAGGGGCTGAATACTAAGATGTCGTCAAAGAACACCAATATGAATCGTCGAAGGTGCTCCCAGAATATTGCGTTCATTAAGCTCTGGAAGGTCGACGGCGCATTGGATAACCCAAACGGCATTACGAGGAATTCATAATGTCCGTGGTGAGTGCGAAACGCCGTCTTATAAATGTCTTGTGGTGCCATCCACACCTAATGATAGCCCGCTCGTAAATCAAGTTTTGAAAGAAAACGGCCCCATGTAACTCCTCGATCAATTCTTCAATAACCGGAATTGAAAATTTATCCTTGATGGTGTCCTTATTAAGTTGTCGATAATCAACACACATGCGCCATGAACCGTCACTCTTCTTTACTAATATAACTGTGGACGCGAAAGGGCTATTGTTGTGTCGGATCATGCCAGTATCAAGTAATTCCTCCACTAACCGCTTAATAACAACCTTTTGCGCCGACGGATACCGGTACGACCGGAGATTAACGGGAGTCCCCCTCCTCAACGGAAATGTGGTGGTCATGGTGGCGGATTGGTGGTAGCTCTGTAGGTTCGACAAATAAGTCAGAAAACTCCTCCAAAACTGCGTGCAAGCGGCCTTGCTCCCCAACACCCAGCAGTTCTGAAAGCTCCCCCGGCTGAACACTTGTGTCAAAGCAACTGCCCACCTGGCTTGATGAAGGTGGCTGCATGTAACATAATGCCAACATGTAGATGGCTCCCCCGGTGGTGAGTAGCTTCTGTGTTCGTTGCGGTCGTAACCAAGTGTTGACCGCCTAGTTCGAGCCCCGCAGGCAAATGCGACGCCCTTGGACCCAGAATTCCATTTTCAAGTCTCGAAAATCCCAATGGACAACGCCTAAGGTGACGAGCCACTGTACTCCCAGAGCGATTTCACACCCCCCCCAGTGGAAGGACCCACATATCAGAGGTAAAGGATGTGCCCTGTATGCGCCACTGAAATCCCAGCACCTTATAGGAACTCGCAATAGTTTTCCCATTTACCACCACCACATCAAAACTCGAAATGGAAGTTAGGAGGTAGTTCAACCGTGTAGTCGTGTCAAAGTCGATGAAGTTGTGCGTGCTGCCAGAGTCGATCAACACATGAATTTGCTCTCCATTATAAGAGGCAGTGATACGCATAGTTTGAAAATGAGTGGTACCGTCCAGGGCATGGACGGATACGTGGGGTTGTGTGTCGTCGGCCGATTCAACCACAAGCGGTCGGGAATGAGTTCGAGAGCATACGACTTCTGCCGTTCCAAACATCGATGGCCCAGAGTGTACTTACTATCGCACCAGAAACACAGGCCCTTGCTGCGGCACTCCTCCATGTCCGTGGAAGTGAGTTTGGATCCGCCAAAGGGGGGCCAGTAGTGCCCGAGCCGGAAGGCTTGTGTCCAGGAGAGTCCGTAGGTTATCGAGAAAATCTGGGTTGCCTGTCCCATGAGGTGGTGTTGGTGCGCTTAGCGATGAAGGTTAGGTGTTGATCCTGCAACTGTGCGAGAGAGAACACCTGAAGCGATTTGGGGTGGAACATGCACACTACGTATTCAATCTTGCCTTTCAAGCCGGCCAAACAGAGGCTAAGAGCGTGCTACTCAGAGATAGCGACCCGATGGAGGAGGATGTCGAACTCGTCCAGATAACTTTGTACGGACCCTTTTTGGCGTAAGTTATTCATGTCGCTTAAGGGGTCGTTGAATAAAATAGAGCAAAAACGTCCATTGAGGGCTTGGCAAAACTCATCCCAGAACGGCCACTGACGGGTGAGCCGCGTCTTCATGAAACCTTGATGCCAATATAAAGCTTTGTATTCCATGTGCATCGAAGCGATGCGAACCCTCATGTCCGTCGGGGTTCCATCAACCTCAAAGAATTGGTCATATTTGTAAATCCAATCGAGAACCCCTTCACCATAGAACCGCGAAAACTAGATCCGGGCGAAACGAGTCGGGAGATGAGGTTGGCTAACGGCGGGGAATGAACGTCGGGGTAAACAGCAGCGCAACCGCTGCTGCCGACACAGTCAGCCTTCAAGACCGAAAGGATTTTATGGACCTCATCAGAGGTGCGACTTTGCTGCCCACTCAGGATCTTTAAGGAGTGCGCCAAGGAGTTCTGCGTCTGGCAGATAGCGTCCAGCTCACCGGCCAGCTCCTTCGAACGTTTTGCGCCGACGACCAACATAGCAAGGAGAGTAGATCGTGCTCCCTCTAATACCTTTGATGCGCTCCAAATCACAACCACGCAATATAACCACACAAAATACCCCAAAACGCATAGACAAGATAGGGATTCAGAACTTGATTCTACAGCACCTTCAAAACAAGATCAACTTGCAGCAAACAACACCGGAATTAACGATACAATAGCCTAAGGAAGAAACCCTTCCTGAACAGCTGGCAGAGGGAGAGGGATGATTTCCGGACTCCACACCGCACACACTGGTTCACAGTTTTCTTCTTGCATAAAAACAAAACCCTACAACAAAACACATTAAATACTAGGACAAAACATAAAGAAAAAGACAAATAAACCCCCGGTTGAACCGGTACTAGATAATCTTCATGGTACCGATTCGCCCGCATTTGGTGCAACATCACCTTATTTGACAGTTTTTTGAAGGGGAGGAGGAGAGATGGGTGGGGAGAGAAGATCTTGTCGTGGGAGGTGAGATGAAGCTCCGACTATTACGAAAAAGAAGAACTGGAGGAGGGCGGGTTCCTTGCAGTCCAAAAAGATGAAGCTCCCCCTATTTTGTAACCATGTCTGGCCCCTAGCGAGTTCCTCCAACGAGCTCCTCCAATGCCCCAATGAGCTCCTCCTATGCTACCCTAGCGTACATGTGGCCTCCTCCCCATGGATGATGCATCTCCCCGGAATCCCGTCCAGGAGGAGGTTTGAACTTCAGATTCTGTCGGCGCATTGCGATTCCTTCACGTCAGAGCTCCGCCCATTTCCGTCTTTCGATCAGTCCGCTCCCCCCTTTCCTTCGCTGAATTCGGTCTAGGCCCAAAACAAATTATCGTGTAAAGAGCAGCGACGAGCGTTTAAGTGGGGGAGAAGAAAAGGGCAAAGGATATCGTAAAGGCCCGTCGAGGAGTTGTAATGCTTCATTGTGCGCATAAAGAGATGACCTAGGCGCATGAAAATGCTGCGAAAAGCATACTGGGCTATGTGAGGTGGACGGATTCAAATTAAAGTTTTTTGAATGATCATGATTTAATGGGAGACATTTAGTGGAGGGCTAAGATTAAATGAAGTGTTCCAATGAAGCCCATATATACATCTTTTTAATATAGTATAAAGATAAATATATATATATACAAGCAGCTCCGAACGGACTTTGCCCGTGCACGCTAGGTCTTAACGGGCTCCGCCCGCATTCGAGCGGGCTGCTCCTGCTTTTGAGCACTTTTATTCAAAATATATACATATGAGTACTTAAAATGACCGTAAAAAAATACGAATCAATATTCATATTTTTATTTTGTAAAAAAATGTAAATTTTCGCTTAAAAAATCAATTTCTCTCTCCCTCTCTCTCTCTTCTCTCACCCTCTCCCTCTTATCCCTAAATGTAGGGGTAAGAAGGGCTATAAAGATTCTCTCTCTCCCCTTCTCTCTTCTCTTCTTCTTTCTCTTTCTTCATTGGATGAATAAGATCAAAAGTTTGACACAACTTGAATGGTTAGGATTAATTCTAAAACTTCAAACTACTTCTGTAATGTAGTTAAAGACGAGCAACTTCGCACAGGCTTCGCCCGTGCTCGCTGACTTTTAACGGGCCTCACTTGTAATGGAGCAGCCTTCTCCCTCAATTGAGCAGGATGCGCCTGCAATCGAGGGTGATGCGCCCGCATTCGAGCAGGTTGCACTCGCATTCGAGCGGGATGTGCCCGCATTCGAGCGGGATGCACCCACATTCGAGCAGGCTGCGCCCGCATTCGAGCAGGTTGCACCCGCATATGAGCACTTACTTTTATTCAAAAAATATACATATGAGCACTTAAAATGATCGTAAAAAAATGAATCAACATTCTAATTTTTATTTTGTGAAAAAAATTAAAAACTTTACCTAAAATATCAATTTCATTCTCCCTCTCTTTCTTCTCTCCCCCTCTCTCATATCCCTAAATGTAGGTATAAGAGGGCTATAAAAATTCCCCCTCCCTTTCTCCCCCTTTCTCTTCTCTCTGTCTTTCACTCTCTTCATTAGATGTATGAGATCAAAAACTTGTCATATATTGGATGCCTAATATTAATTCTACCACTCAAAACTACTTATTTAATGTAGTTAAAGATATATATATATATATATGTGTGTGTGTGTGTGTGTGTGTGTGTGTGTGTGTATGTATATACATGAGTGGCATGGATGAGCCTCTGACCCTACTTGAGTGCAACGACATGGGATGACATTTGTTGTTGGGGCGACATTTATTGCGGGGGTGATATTTATCGTGTGTCATTTGTCGTGAGGGCGATATTTATCGTGGGGGAAAAATTTGTCATGGAAGCGACATTTGTCGTGGGGAGTGACATTTGTCGTGTGAGCGACATTTGTCGTGTGAGCGACATTTGTCATGAGGGCGACACTTATCGTGGGGGTGATATTTGTCGTTGGGACAATATTTGTCGTGGGGGCGACATTGGTCGTGCTGGGTGACATTTGTCGTGGGGGACGATATTGATCGTGAGCTGCGACATTGGTCATTGATAGCAACCATGTTCCCGTGCATTGTGCATATGAATTTTTTATCCAAAATCCTAACACAATCAAGGTAAAGAGAGAGAAGGAAAAAATTAGCATCTATATTCATAGCCAGGGTGGCAAAACATCTAAACTCACATACATCCGTGGCTCGGTGATCCGTGGAGACAAAATAGGAAAATGGGCATTTTCATAGCAAAGAAAAGAGCTTGACATGAAAGAGATTGAACTTATGATGTTCTCGAGCAAATCACTTTTACGAAGTTCATTTTCTGAACAACAACTGTTAAACGTTATCAAGTACTTGCTCCCAATTGAAAGATACAATTGAATTTGAAGATTTAATAAAAATAACATCATCATGACCTACCTATTGGATTGAAAGATACAATAGTGAAATTTGGTTTGCAGACCTATCTCCATATCTTTAAGCATATTGCATGCATCATCGAATCTGCCGACATAGCAAAGCCCCGAATCATTACATTATAACTATACACATTATGGAGTTGTCCTCTTATTAGCATTTGATGAAACAGTTCCTGAACCATCTCAAACTCAAATGGATAAAGCAAGCAAGCTAAAGATGTGACATTAAAAAAATAGAAAAACTTGAGCCCAGATTGATGTGTAATGATTACAGCCAATTTAGAAGAAGGAAATAATGAACTGCACTATTGTTTAACCAATAGAAAAAAATCCATAGGTTATAGATATTTCACAAGTAATTGAGGACTTTTCATCTTCACAACATCTAAAAACTAAAAAAAGTATCAATCTAAAACACTCATATCTTTGTCTTCACAGACTCCCTCAACATTCATTTTTTTTCTTCGTATGGCCCTCCCCTTCTTTGTCTTCGCAGACTCCCTCACTCAACCACAGATTTTTTTTTTGAAACACCTACAAAGTATATTTTTTAGAATACTATAAAGATATTATTCCTAAATAATATTTGTAGCATGTTAACTTTTTACCTCATAATCAATTTGAAAATAAAGTTCCATTCTTCCTTCTTTTGTATGTCTTTGGAACTGCCGATATAGTCATATTAAATCCTTTGATTACCGTATGCGAAGGATCAGACCACTTGCAATTATGCACTATATATATTTCTCCATACTTCTCATTCTTGATATTATTCTTCGATGTTGTCCTAATATTTTTCTTTTTGTCAGTGTTATTTATTATTGAGTCTATGAAGCCTGAGAAATAAATGATATTTTTAGTATATAAAACATTTGATGTGTAAAGCAAGTAATACTTACAAAATGTAAACATATATTTTTTAACAACCTAAATACTATTTTAGATAGAAAAAAATACTTACTTAGCGAGGGTGATGGAAGACATATTTCATAATTGATCTATGCATGTGTACTTGAATGAACTAAGTTATTGCTCAGTTGTTGTCAAATTGACTCGATAAAAAATCTATTTGAAGACCATGTTTTCCATGTACACACTCTCATGAACTTCGATAGCGTAGTTTTTGACTAAAACTCTTGTGGAATGTGCTGAAACCCCTCTTGATAAAGAAACGTACAATTGGTCATGACTGAAGACATGATTTAGAAGATAGATTCCGACATTTCCAACTGTCTGACCCTAAGACATGTTAATTGTTAATGAGAGACTAAATTTCACAGAAAATTGTTTACTCGTCAGTTTGAACAACATCTTAAAATCCTCTGCGCTTTTAAGCGGCATGTATGGAATAAAAACTCTAAGACTCTTGAAATGCCTCATCAATATAGTTACATCAATGATATTTCTTCCAAACCTATGTCATATTAGTCTCGTATTGTTACATAATTCAATTTTTGGATTTATATTTCGGAGAAGCATAATTGGACAATCATACTTCAATATTAATATATGTGTTGGTAGATCACAAGGATTAATACAGTTTAAAAATTCCAAGAGATATAAGTAGTGGTTATCATCTGAGACATAGTCAAAAGAGTAGTAAGTTTGCCATCCCTAGGAACATGTCAATGCAATTTTTGTTAAACTTGTTAACGTCTTCATTTAATGGAGTTATCAGGACGCTTGTCTTCATATACTCAACATTGATACTATTGACAGCGCAAGTTTTCATATGAACATAAAATTTATTAAATCATGGATTGATTGCTCTCTTTCTCAAGACATAACAATTAAGTCAAGAAGCTGAATCATGTCATTTTCTAGCGTTGGCTTCTTGCCATCTCCAACCCAAAGCAAAAATTCAACAAATTCGACGACATTGCATGCCCTCATATTTTCATTTAATTTAAGCTCTTGTCATCTGACCATAAGATTCAACGATGCTTGACCGAATTATTTCAAATCTTGTGTCATTCACAATAATAGGCGTTAACTATCTCAAATTTTCTCCCATGATAAGAATCTTCCCACCAAAAGGCTTGTTTATTTGTAGCACGTCTCATAATATTCGATCTAGAATTTCAAAAGTTTTTCTGTTAGCCATGAGTGGCTCGTCCCAAATAATTGCGGATGAAATTTCAACCAATTTGTGCAAATCAAATTGTTTACTGAAGCCGCAATTTAGTATATTATTGAGTTTAATTGGTATTTTGAACCTAGAATGAGCAGTGCAGCCGCGTGAGAGTAAATTTATTGATATCCTAGAAGTTGCAGTTGCAATCACAATACGACCTTCGTTACAAAAAGTTGTTAATATAGACTTGTAAATTAAAGTTCTATGATATATTGCACAGTGTGCTCTGAAAGTGTAGATACCCTGACTGAATGTCTACATACTTTCTTCAAATATCATTCTCATTGAGGTGAAGAAGAAACCATGGTTGTATGCACATATATTTTGCCAGAAGTTACGTCCTTCTGTAGTTTGTGTCGTGAAGAGTTTTAAAAGCTCAAGTGGTACTAGAATTTCTAGTACATTGTCCATGCCTCCTTTGCAATACAATGTATTAGTTTCGTTGTGAAAAAACTTAGCGCAACAATGACAAAAAGAAGTTGTGGAACATAGAGTTACCATGGGCAAATATACTACTAGATAACAGTTTCTTGCACTCAAATGATGAGCTGAACCTTGATCGTATATCGTAGCATTTTCAGTGTGATTTTAGATAGATGATTGTGAGACTAACAAGAATAATTGATCTTACTTGTACAGTTCCTTTGTATATAAACTCAATGTTTGCCGTGTATATAAATTATGAAAAGATAAATAATGAATACTTTTTTTTGGAAGAATCAACCTAATTTAAAGCATGAAATATTATATGAAAATCTGTCTCATTTAAAGTCGTCGGATTTTCAAAACCAAAATATCCCTTATAATTTTATTTAAAAGAAATATAAAATCATGAAAGATAGGAGAGGGTGCAAAGTGCCATTTTAATGAGTTTTGTGGTGCAAAGTATCAAAACAAAAACTTTAGGATGCAAAGTGTCAAACCCCTGATTTTTTTTGTGCGTGTATCGTTCCCTCCTATAGGAACACTAACAAAATAGTCATTTCAAAAAATACGGGCCCACTCCTTTAATTCATTCAACTCGCCTCTCTCATCTTACAAACTTAACCTAGGCGGCGCGACCGGCTTTGGGATCTCCGACGGTAAGCCCCTCTAGTTACTCGCCTGCGTGGACGGCTTTGGGATCTCCGGCAGTAAGCCCCTCCAGTTTTCTCGCTTCTTACTCTCCTCTTCTCAGACATTAATTGCTGCAATCAATGTTTATGGGATCGTCGACCGCTCTTTTCTGTTTCACTGACTTGTCATTCTTTCTTCTTCAGAGACAACCTAGGCGGCGCTGACAACCTCATCTCTCTGAATTTTTGGAAATTTATCCAATCTCTACAATTTTTACTGAGAAGAATAAGTTAAACGAGGTGCGTTTGGGTGATTCCAAACCCTCGCCTTGCTTAATTTGTTCAGTGGGCATACGTCCGTGCGTCTTGAATGTAATATGTGAGAAAACGACGGAGCCTGGAGAGGAGACATCACACATAGATTTAGGTTGGAAGGAGGTGAAACCTCTAGGTTTAGTTTGCGAGGCTGAAGAAACCAGGTCTAGAGCTCCTCTGCCTGCGAAGTGGAAAAACGTTTATTTTTTTCGACGAGACCTTGTTAGCGTGAAAGTGAAAAAAAGGGCTCGCATATTCACTATTTAAGTGTTCTTAGAAGAGGTAATGATACACGTACAAAAAAATTGTCCCTATTTGGGGGAATATTTTTTGGTCTGATATTCGGACCTAGAGGAATGTCCGGGTATCAGATTGAAATTTGATTTTTGGCCAATTAATTTTTTTTTTCTAAAATAAATTATAAAATATTAATCAGAAATTTTTCTACTTATTTATAATTTTAAGATCTTATTTGCCTATAATTTTTTTAAAAAAAAATCCGGCAGAATATTGTGCATTTGAAGATCTAGCTCGATATCAGATTTTTTTTAATTTATTTTTGTTGCGGACTAACTCGATGTCCCGGTTGGACCGGATTAATTTGGACCGTCTTAGCTCGCGGGGCGGTCGATCGCGCACACAGTCAATGAAGTTGAACAATAAACACAAGTCTTGATGACGTGGAAAAACCCTTAAATGGGTAAAAAATCACGTGACCGGGTCTGTGCCGGTCAAATTCCACTAGCTTCCGGGGATTACAATATGCTTGGCGAATCGGGGCGACAGGTCGCTCCCGTTACAACTTGAGGGGAGAGAAAGAGACTTGTGGTTTCCGGCGGGCAACAGGCTGCACCGCGGAAGTGACTTAAGCGAGGGAACGTGCGGAATGCTTCCGGTGCGCGCTCTCGGGGCGGCGCGCACTTGCTGGCTTCGGATGTCTTCCCCCTTCCACTTCCTTGAGATCTTGGGCGTCCCCTTGCTGCCAACGTGCTGGTGGGGTGCCAATGGCCGCTGGTGGCTGCTGGTGGCTGGCGGTGGTTCACGACGAGCGGAGGACGACTTGGTGGAGGAGGCGGGAGAGCTCTCACCTGAGGAAGAGAAAGAAGAGCCGGAGAAGAGAAAATGTGAAGAAATGAGGAGCCCCTGGGGGTCTTTTTATAGCCTCCAGGGGAAGATAATGGCGGGCCCCACCACTAAAATGGTGGGATAGTGGGTGGTTACCCCTTGATCGGACGGCGAGGAGGGGCATCCCCCGATCGGATGGTGGGGAGACCTCCCACGACAGTGGGTCGTTACAGCGACGGCAGCGGTCGGGCGACCGACGGCGGGGGCGGCCGGCCGCAGCTTGACCATCCGCGGCTAGGCTGGTCGTGCCTAGGTCGGCGGCGACCGAGCCGGCGGCTCGCCGCGGCTAGGCGCGGCCGTGGTTTGGCCGGTCACGGCCGGCCGTGCCTAGGCCGGCGGATCGCCGCGGCCCGTACCTACGTCAGCCACCAGGACCGCTACAGGGCTACAGCCCAATACACCCCAACGCCTCTCCCGCCTGTTTCTAAGCAAGGCGCGTTGTTGGCGCTAGGTATCGAACCCGCAACCCTTCATAGCCACCAACTGAGCTGCAGCTCAGTTGGTGATAGCGCTATTGGATGAGTATGCTATGAAGGGTTGCGAGTTCGATACCTAGCGCCAACAACGCGCCTTGCTGAGAAACAGGCGGGAGAGGCGTTGGGGTGTATTGGGTTACAGCCCTGTAGCGGTCCTGGTGGCTGACGTAGGTACGGGCCTAGGCCGTTACAGCCGGGCCCGGCTATGCTTTGGCCGGGCACGGGCGCGGTCGAGCCAGCAGCACCCCGTGGCCGGGCGCGGCCGCGGCTCGGTCGGTCACGACCGACCGTGTCCTGGCCGGCCATGGCGGGCCGTGGCCAGGCCGGTCGCACTCTAGCCGGCCGTGGCCGAGCCGGCGGCGTGCCGCGGTCGATCTCGGTCATGGCTGGCCGCGGCCGTGGACGGGTAGGTGGCTCCCCGCGGCTGCCTCAACGGTGAGGTCGGCCGCGGCGAGGGCTGGTCGCCGCCGGCGGTTTGGCCGCCGACGGCAGTTTGGCCGGTGGCGGTTTGGCCGTCGCCGACAGTTTGGCCACCGGCGGTGGCTCTCCCGTTGGCGGTGGCTGTTTACCCATAAGGGGAGGGAGTGGGGACCGCTTCCCCCCATAATTCTCATCATGAGAGATCATGGGGGGTTGGGCCCACCCATGATCCTCTTTGAGTGGAGATCATGGGGGGGGGGGCTTGATTTTTCTATAAATGATGGTGTAACCCATCAATTGCCCCCCAGATCTCTGTTGTCTGGGAGCGAAGTGAGCGTGAGAGGAGAGATTTTCCTTACTTCCTATTGTCATGATGGTTTCTGGTGAGAAGACCGAGGCGGCGGCGGCCAGTACTTCCAAGGTATCTGGCGGGAGGCTTGACGGCGCGTGGAGGTTTGGCGTGCGTCGTGCGGAGATCATGGGCGCCGGCGGGGTGCGCGGAATGCACGTGTGCAGGCCGGCTGGGGGTGGATCGGCTCCTCTCCGCGCCGACCACGCTCGTGCTAAGCGCATCGGTCGCTGCGCGCGGGCCGCGCACTGACCACGTGCACGGGCTGTGTGCACGCAGGCCGCGCGCGCGCGTAGGTTTGTGCACGATCAGGCAGTGCGCCGGCGCGGTCCGTGATGTGCGGTTGCGCACTTTTCTATTTTGCGTGGGTGTTTGCCTTTGCGTGTTGCGCGGTTTTTTTATTTTCGGGCTAACCTTTTATTTTGCTATGCACAGGCTTCGAAACGCTCTTCTGGACCGATGCGCCTGCGCTCTTCTTTGACTGATGATGGTGTTGACATCTGAAGGGCGAAGTACGGGCTTCCTGCTTGTTTGGAAGTGAGGATCCCCCGTCTTGAGGAGTGGGTTCAGAATGCTCCCCGTGGTTGGTTGACGATCTACGAAGTTTCTCTGAGATCCGGCTTCCGCTTTCCGCCCTGCGAGGAGGTGATCGAGATTCTTAAGTTTTGCTGATTGCCTATCTCTCAGTTTGTTCCGGCTGGGATTGCCCGAATTATGGGTTTAGTCATTTCTTCCGCGAGCATGGGAGCCAGCTTTCTTTAGACCGTTTCGAGATTGGTGTGACGTGCGCTCGGATGGTGGTGAGCGGATGGAGGTGCACAGTAACAAGGCTTGGTTGGAGTTTGAAGCTCGCAAAGATCGTCGTCATGGCAACACTTTGTTTGGATATATCAAGAATTCTTGGGGTCTTCCTTAGGTGTGGGATACGCTTCCCGACCGCTGCCGTCGTGTGAGAGGGAAAGAGCGGGATTTTTCCCCGGTTCTTGGATTTTCTTAGCCTCGCAAGTTGGTCAACCGTCTCTTCAATATCTATGTTTATGTGGAGGGAAAGCGGCTACTGGGATGCGGTATCTCAGCGGGCACAGTTCAAGTGGTGGCGACTTCTCAGGGAGGGGGCTGTAAGAGGAAAGCGGTGATGGCCCTGCTGATGATCTTGATGTTGTGGTGGTAGCTTCTGACGATTCAGCCCCAGAGGTACAGATACCTGCTTTCCCCGTTCCTCAGGTGCCTGCCAGCACAGCGGCTCCGCGGATGTCCTCTTCCTTGAGGGCGATGAATGATGCGGTAAGGGTGTAACTTCCCTTTTCTTTTTGTTCTCTCTTTCTTTTCTTTTTTGTTAAAAGAGGCTGATTGTGTGTTTTTCTCTTGCAGATAGAGACTCAGGCGCAGATTGCAGTTACTTGGAATGATCATTACGTGAGTCTGAAGGACGGGTATCTTGCTCTACAGGAGAAGCTTCGGTTGTCGATGAGCTCGCTCGCCTCCTTGAAGGAGGAACATGACCGGGACATTGCGCGGTTCCGTCGGATTGGTTCAGAGCTTAAGTCTGAGCTAGAAGATACGCGTGCGGCCTTGGACGTAGAGAAGACTCTGGTGGAGAGGACCACCCAGATGTTGAAGCATACAAAAGAGGAGACATCTGGCTTAGGGACCCAGCTGTAGGCGGCACGAGAGGAGGTCTCAGGCCTTGAGACTCAGCTTTGGGCGGCGAAAGCGCAGGTGGAGATGCTGTCCTCTGACGATCATGCATCAGAGCTGAAGGCTGCAGGGCTTGCGGAGTACTTGGAGTCGCTGGATTACCTGCGAGACCGCAACTTGATTGCGGAGGAGGTTCGTGATGATATTTGGTCCAAGGAGGTGGAGCCTTAGATGGACGATATACGCAAGCTAGCGCTCCGTCGCGGCGTTTCGAAGGCCTTTCGCTTTGTTGGCAAGCGCCTTGGGTGTGACACCTCCAGTTTCAGCTTTGTAGATGTTTCCGGAGACGAGCGCTCTGACTCAGATGCCGAGGGAGAGTAGTTGTAGCATTTACATGTTGTTGTACGTTTTGTTATTTTATTGTGCATGTAGCTTCCTGCCTCTTGGCACTGATTGTATCTATTTTATTTTGAGCTTGGCTTTGTTATGACATTGTTGCCTTTTCATATTTCTTTGGGCATTTGTCCATGCTGATTGGTGTTAACCGCACGGCTTTGACCGGGCGTGGGATGCTTTGTTTGCGCGAGGGGTACTTGCGGCTTTGCTTTGCGTGAAGGATACTCGTGTCTTTCTTCAGTGCGCGAGATACCTGTGGTTTAGCTTGTATGAGGGATACTCGCAACTTAGTTTGCGCGAGGGATGCTCGCGGCTTAGTTTGTGCGAGGGATGCTCGCGGCTTAGTTTGCGCGAGGGATGCTCGCAACTTCTTCGTGAGGGGGGCAGACCCCTACAGTGTTGTGCGGGGGTTTCTCGCGACTTAGTTTGCGCGAGGGATGCTCGCGGCTTCTTCGTGAGGGGGCAGGCCCCCACGGTGTTGCGCGAGGGTTGCTCGCGGCTTAGTTTGCGCGAGGGATGCTCACGGCTTCTTCGTGAGGGGGGCAGGCCCCCACGGTGTTGCGCGAGGGTTGCTCGCGGCTTAGTTTGCGCGAGGGATGCACACGGCTTCTTCGTGAGGGGGGCAGGTCCCCACGGTGTTGCGCGAGGGTTGCTCGCAGCTTAGTTTGCACGAGGGATGCTCGCGACTTCTTCGTGAGGGGGGGGGGCAGCCCCCCACGGTGTTGCGCGAGGGTTGCTCGCGGTTTGATTAACGCCATGTGTTTGATCTGGTTGCGCAACCTAGTCTGGAAAAGCCATTTCTTGATTCACATACTGCTAAGGTAAACGATGAAAAGATAAATATTCAATAAGCGAAATGAACGAGCAGATGAAATGACTTAAAATTGTAGTATCGCGCGCGGGGTTGATCCCGCGGCGTAGATAGTTTTAAAAACAAAATGTACGTAATTAGACAATTATAAAATGAAGATCACTGATAAAATCGACGTAAATTCTGTGCGTTCCAGGTACGAGGGAGAGTCTTTCCTTCGGCGTTTCGTAGCTTATATGTCCCGGGCTTCACCATTGCTGTGACGACGAAGGAGCCTTCCCAGGCCGGGGACAGCTTGTTGCCCTGTGTTGCCTTTCCTGCTACTTCGAGAGTGCGTAGGACTAAGTCCCTTATGTTGATCGGACGTGACTTCACTATGTGGTTGTAATAGCGGGTTGTACGTTGTTGGTATGCTGCGGCTCGAAGAGCGGCTTCTTCGCAGATTTCAGAGATTAGGTCCAGATTATCCCTGAGAGCGTCGTTGTTTGCCTGGAGGTTGAAGTGGGACACTCGGGGGCTTGGGATGCTGATGTCAACTGGAATCACTGCCTCGGTTCTGTAATAGAGATTATACGGTGTCTCTCCTGTGGGGGTTCTTGCTGTTGTTCAGTATGCCCACAGTACGTTGGGGAGTGCGTCAGGCCATTGCCCCCTGCGTCTTAGAGTCTCGTCTTCAACCCTTTTAGGACGGTTCGGTTGGTTACTTCGATCTGCCCATTAGATTGAGGGTGCGATACCACCGTGTGTCGCAGCTTAATTTTCAAGTCTTCACACAGCTTGTTAAAAGATTTTAAAGTGAATTGAGTGCCGTTGTCGGTGATGAGAATTGCGGGTATGCCAAAGCGCCAAACAATACTCTTCCACACGAATTGCTTTGCATTCTCCTCAGTAATCTTGGCTAGAGGCTCTGACTCTAACCATTTGGTGAAGTAGTCGATGGCCATGATGATGAACTTCCTTTGTCCTGAAGCTAGGGGAAAGGGACCGAGGATGTCAATTCCCCACTGTGTGAATGGCCAAGCCCCCTGCAGCGTGGTAAGGGCAACGTGTCGTTGCTTAGGAACGTTGGAATGCATCTGACAACTCTTGCATTTTTGAACGAAGTTTGCTGCTTTTTTCCTCATGGTTGGCCAGTAGAAGCCTTGACGTAAGATTTTGCGGGCCAAGGCTTTTCCGCCCAAGTGCTCTCCGCAGACTCCTTCATGGATTTCGCGAAGGGCGTATTCAGCATCAGTTTCTGTTATGCATTTTAGGTAAGGCCCTGCGAAAGATCGTTTATAAAGTTCTCCGTTAATCAATGTGAATGTTGCCGCCCTTATTCTTAATTGACGGGCGTCTTTCGGATCATCTGGAAGTTGCTGCCTCTTTAAGTAGTGGATCAGTGGGGTGGTCCATGATTCTTCTAAGTCTTTGATCTCTGCTATCTCCCATGGCCCCTGGATATTAGGAAGGAAGATTTCTTCTACCCTGCGCCTCCTGGACTGATAGCGGGTGTGGGATATAGCTAACTTTGATAGGGCATCTGCTGATCTGCTCTGATGTTTTGTTCTCGGGGGATGTGGAGAATTTGGACTTGCGATATCTTTTGCAGGAGTGACTTTACTAGCTGGAGGTACTGAACAAGCTGCTCATTTTTGGCTTTGTAATCCCCTTCTACCTGGGATATTATGAGTTGAGAATCAGAGTAAATTGTTAGCTTCGTGATATGACAGTCGACGGCGAGCCTGAGTCCTGCGATCAAGGCCTCGTATTCTGCTATATTGTTGGTAGCGAGGAACCTGAGTCGGAGTCCGTACTCCAGTGTGACGAGTTCTGGGCTTATGAGGAGTAACCCGGCTCCCGCACCCTCTATGTCGGACGCTCCGTCTACGTACATAGTCCACCTTTGACCTAGCTCTGCTGAGACAGCTTCCGGCTCTGCTGGTAGGGTGTTTTCAACGACAAAGTCCGCCAAAACTTGCGACTTAATGACGGGACGTGTTAGGAAGTGGATGTCAAATTCTCCCAGCTCGACCGCCCATTTGACTAACCGTCCGGAAGCTTCTGGTTTTTTAAGGAGAGCGCGGAGAGGCAATTATGTTATTACTTTGATGGTGTGGGCCTGGAAGTAGGGACGAAGCTTCCTTGCTGAGAAAACAAGTGTGAAGGCTATCTTGTCCGCGACTGGATACCGGGCTTCAGCGTCAGAGAGGATCTTGCTAAGATAATAGATGGGGTGCTGGACTCATCCTTCGTATTTTACCAATACTGAACTTAATGCGGCTGATGTGATAGCGAGGTACAAAAACAGAACTTCTCCTGGGGCTGGCTTTGATAGTAGCGGAGGGGAAGCCAGATATTGCTTGAGTGATTCGAAGGCTGATTGACATTCGTCCGTCCACTGGAAACCGGTAGTTCTGGCTCATCGGAGAATTTTTGAAGAAGGGGAGATATTTATCTCCGGTCCGTGCTGGGAACCTAGAGAGTGCTGCGATTCTCCCATTTAGTCTTTGTATTTCCTTGAGAGATCGGGGCGGTGACATGTCCTCCAAGGCTTTAATCTTTTCAGGATTGACCTCTATGACTCGCTGGGTTACCATAAATCCTAAGAATTTCCCTAACGTAACCCCGAAAGCGCACTTGGTAGGGTTAAGTCTCATGTCATACTATCACAGTATCTTGAAGCATTTTTCAAGGTCCTCTACGTGGTTTTCTCGACGAACACTCTTCACCAGCATGTCATCCACGTATACTTCCATTGTATTACCGATAAGATCTTTAAAGATTTTGTTCATGAGCCGTTGATAGGTGGATCCTGCATTCTTGAGCCCAAAAGGCATGACTCTGTAGCAGTATATCCCTTTGTCAGTCCGGAAAGCCGTATGCTCTTCATAAGTTGGATTCATTCGAATCTGGTTGTATCCAGAGTAGGCATCCATGAAGCTTAGGAGTTGGTGTCCGGCGGTTGAGTCGACTAGCTGATCAATTCTGGGAAGTGGGAAGCTGTCCTTATGACATGCTTGATTGAGGTTAGTGTAGTCCACACACATCCTCCATTTCCCGGAGGACTTCTTTACTAGGACAATATTAGCTATCTAAGTAGGATAGTTTACTTCTCGAATGAAATGGGCGCTAAGGAGTTTTTCGACTTCCTCTTCAATTGCTAGGAGACGTTCAGGAGCGAAGTTTCTCTTCTTTTGAATGACGGGCTTACATGCCGGGTTGATGTTTAGGTAATGTTGGGTGACGTGAGGACTTATGCCGGGCATATCTTCAGGAGCCCAGGTGAAGATATCTTTGTTGTTTCGGAGGTAGGCTGTCAGTTCCTCCTTTTCTTACTGGGGGAGGAGTGATCCGAGCTGGATGGTACGAGTTGGGTTCGTCGGTGAGAGGGGTACCTCGATCAGCCCTTCAATGGGCATCCCACGTTGCAGTACTACTTCGTTGCGGAGGTCGAAGTCATCGATATTCAAAGTGGTGGCACTCGCTGGTTGCGCCTGTTTGGAGTAGCAGTTTTTGTCGGCCTCTTGATTACCGCGGACGACTCCGATACCTTCCGGAGTAGGGAACTTCATGGCGAGGTGAGGAATTGAGAGAATAGCTTTGAAGATAGCTTGAACGGGTCTTTCGAAGATAGCGTTATATGTGGAGCTTGAATCTACTACCACGAACTGGATCTCATGTGTCACATGTCTCGAAAATTCTCCCATAGTAACCGGAAGGGTAATTGTTCCTAGTACCTGAACTGGATGGTTGTCGAAGTCGTACACTGGTTCAACAACCTTAGTCAAATGCTGAGTGGAAATATTCATGCTCTGTAAAGTGCGGAGATAAAACATCAACGGAGCTTCCATTGTCGATGAGGATTCGTTTAACGTTATAACATGGATCCCCGACTCCGGCATTGATTACTAGGGATCCTGGTGAGGTGTTCGGAGGCCGACCAGGTCTTCATCTCCGAAAGTTATGGCGGAATCTTGCTTGAACTTTTTGTATTCGTGGGTCTCTCCTTGCTTACTGACCGAGAAGATTTGAGTGGAGAGAATGGGTGATCCGGCTATGGTTTCTATATTTCCAACCATCTGTTTTCCGCCTGCTCCGCCGGGGAGGGGGTTCTGCTGATTTCCTTGCGGTCTAGGGCGGTCGCGCTGATCTTGCACATGTCCTTGCAAAAATCTGCCAAGGAGTCCCAGACGGACTAGACGTTCAATTTATTCCTTTAGGCGGGCACAATCTTCTGGTGTGTGTCCCGTAGTTTGATGAAACTCGCAATATTTAGATTGGTCATTCCTGGGGTTAGGAGCCGGCTGTCTGGGTCGTTGCAAGGCTGGCTCATTCTGTATAGCATATAACACATTGGAGCGTGTTGTGTTGAGGGGGGTAAAGTCCCTGGGGGGTTGATCTCTATGAGGATCTCGGCGGCGCTGCCCATTGCGGCGATCGTCGCGAAACCTCCCTTCCTGAGGCTGCGGAGGCTGCTCCCTCTCTCTCTTGCGTTTTTGGGCGCCATCAAATTGCTGGCGATGGGCTTCAATGGCTTCGTCCGCGGCGATTTGGGGTTCAACCCGATGTACGAGGTCAGAGTAATTGGGAACAGTTTCTCGCATTAGTGCTGAGTAGAAGCCACTTGGTCGGAGGCACCCGAGGAACACACCTCGCAATAACTCAGGATCAACGCCTGGAATTTGCCGGGCTTTGACGGTAAAACGTCGGAAGAAATCTTTGAGAGTTTCTCCTTCGTTCTGACGGATTCCTGATAAATGAGAAGGGTAACGGACGATCCTGCGGTTGGCAATGAATTGGTCAACAAATTGTCTCGTCAGCTCTGCAAAGTTAGTGATGGTATTGGCCCTTAGTGAATGGAACCATGTTTGGGCTTGCCCCTTAAGGGTAGCTGGAAACACCTGGCAGAGGAGTTGGTCTGGAGCATTATAAATTCTCATGATAGTGGTTAAATGATTGACATGTTCTAGCGGGTCATCGGTCCCATCGAATGTTTCAATGTTTGGGAGCTTGAATTCGTTTGGGATCAGATGTTCCAGAATCTGGGATGTCAGAGGGGAACCCTGGCATAACAGTCGGCGGACGCGAATGTCTCTTGCACCAGCTTGACGGTATTCTTCGGCAATGACTTCTCGAATTTCCTCTAGAGTAAACCTTTCTGGCGGAGGTAGACGTACTTCAATTGCAGGTTCATGTTGATGGTTCGCTCTTGCTCTCCTCTGGGCCGGGTGAGCGGAACTTGCAGCTTCGGAATATTCTTCGGACATCTCCAGTCTTGGGAGAACTTCCTGAGGTCGACCCTGATTTGGCAGTAGCGGCGGATCGGCTCGAGGGGGTTGCTGCGAGGGAGCTTGAGGTGCTCTGAGGTTTCGCAACAAGGTGAGCATTTTAGTTTGCTGCTACTCCATCTGGCGGACGCGTCCTTCCAAGGCGGTAATGGGAGCTAGCGCGGCTTCAACAGTCAGTGGTACGTCCACCAGAGAGTGTGAACGTGTAGGCTCGGGGTTTCTGCCAAGGGCGGAGACTTCAGCGGTACGGGTGCTTCTCTTTGGCATTAAGGCTAAACTTGGCAGGGGCGATGCTTATGATCTTGCACTTTGAAGGATGATGGGACTCGTGTTCCCACAGACGGCGCAAAACTGTTGCAGACTAACTCGATGCCTCGGTCGGACCGGATTAACTTGGACCGTCTTAGCTCGCGGAGCCGTCGAGCGCGCACACAATCAATGAAGTTGAACCGTAAAAACAAGTCTTGATGATGTGGAAAAACCCCTTAAATGGGTAAAAAACCACGTGACCGGGTCTGTGCCGGTCAAATTCCACTAGCTTTCGGGGATTACAATATGCTTGGCGAATCGGGGCGACAGGTCGCTCCCGTTACAACTTGAGGGGAGAGAAAGTGACTTGTGGGTTACGGCGGGCAACAGGCTGCATCGCGGAAGTGACTTAAGCGAGGGAACTTCCGGAATGGGGCGGCGCGCGCCCTCGGGGCGGCACGCGCTTGCTGGCTTCAGATGTCTTCCCCTTCCGCTTCCTTGAGATCTTGGGTGTCCCCTTGCTGCCAACGTGCTGGTGGGGTGCCAGTGCCGCTGGTAGCTACTGGCGGCCGCTGGTGGCTGGGGGTGGTTCACGGAGAGCGGAGGCCGACTTGGTGGAGGAGGCGGGAGAGCTCTCACCTGAGGAAGAGGAAGAAGAGTCGGAGAAGAGAAAAGGTGAAGAAATGTGTTGGTACCCTAGGTTTTGATTTGAGTTCAGTCTTCTCTTTTAGTCTCTTAACCCAAGATTTATCTATGGTCAAAGGTTAATTGTTTAGTGTGTTGCTCTAGTTTTAGAGGCGTCACTTTTCCAGATGTAAATTTGGTTAAGTTGTTTTTCGTTCGACTATGGTCGAACGCCGCTCGACTATCGTTTATCGGCTGATCGACGATCGTCTATCAGTTGGTCGACGTTCTGTCTGTGTTGATAGTTCGACTATCTGTTTGATAGATCGACTATCTGTTGTGTTTGATAGTTCGACTATCTGCTTGGATAGTTCAACTATCTGATAGTTCGACTATCTGTTTGATAGGTCGACTATCTGTCCGGTTTGATAGTTCGACTATCTGTTTGATAGGTCGACTATCTGCTTTCTTTGATAGCTCGACTATCTGTTGATAGGTCGACTATCTGTTTTCTTTGATAGTTCGACTATCTGCTTGGATAGTTCAACTATTTGATAGTTCGACTATCTGTTGATAGGTCGACTATCTGTTTTGGTTGATAGCTCGACTATCTGTTGATAGGTCGACTGTCTGCTTTCTTTGATAGCTCGACTATCTGTTGATAGGTCGACTATCTGTTTTCTTTGATAGTTCGACTATCTGCTTGGATAGTTCAACTATCTGATAGTTCGACTATCTGTTGATAGGTCGACTATCTGTTTTGTTTGATAGTTCGACTATTTGTTGATAGGTCGACTATCTGTTGATAGGTCGACTATCTGTTTTGCTTTGGTAATTCGACTATCTGTCCTGATAGATCGACTATCTGATAGCTCGACTATCTGTCCTGATAGTTCGACTATCTGTTGTGGTAGTTCGACTATTTTCTTTGATAGTTCGACTATCTGGATCGTTCGACTATCTGTCTGATAGGTCGACGATCTCTGTGCTTCGGTCGACGATCTCCGAGGGTCGTTCGACGTTTTGCTGTATGTTTTGAGTAATTTTGTCATCTTCTATGATGTGATTTATCTCATATTTATTTTGGCATATTTTATAAAAGATTGTTTGAATAAATTTATGATATTATTTCCATGCAATATCTGCTCCATTCCTTATGCATGAGCCAATCTTTTCTAACAAAGTTGTTTGTCTTATTAGCTGAGATATGATTTCTGCTTTATCTGCCAGGCTGTCCTTTATAGTCGTTAGACTCAGAAAGTCTTTTATGGCTGTAAAGAGTCTCTTCTGATGTGACTTTCTCTAGTATTATTTTATCAGAGTTATTTGCAGCTTCTTAGAAAGTTTTATCCTCTTATAGGATATCTGTCTGCAGTATTTGTTTTGCTTTATGCTATTTGCAGCCCAGCTTGCAGATTTCAGTAGAAGACAAGATTCAAACTCAAATAAGAGTCGTTGCTGCTGCTGCTATATAAAGAATTCTTTGAAGAAAGAATTCAACTAGTTCACATAGCCAAAAACCAGTTCATTCAGGAAAAGGAGTTCAAAAGCTAACAGCTGCATTCAAGCTTATAACTTACAGTTTTCAACTGCTCTCAGCTCGTTCACATCCAACTGAGAAGAAGTTTTAGCTCTTCACTCTTCTTCAACCTGAGTTCTCCTGCTTACAGGAAGATTTTCACTCAGAGCTTTTTGAAGAAGAAGAAGAAGAAGATAGCTGCCTAAAGAAGAATTTTCAATTCATATTCATTATCTTCTTGTAGCTTTTTCCTTCAGATTTTCTGAAGTGTTTCTGCACTGAAGCAAGACTTCACCTGGACATTCTTTTAGCCAGGGGGAGCCTTGATTCTTTAGATCTTTCTAGCTCAGTGCAAGTTCTTGTGCTTCTCTAATCTATTGTAAAATAAAGAAGACATCTTAACCTCCTTTCCCCCTCCTGTAAAGGGTTATTACTCCCTTCAAAAGTATACCTTGGTGGCAGGGCACCTGATCAAAAACCTGTGTTGATTTTTAGACACCTGATCAAAAGTCTAAAGGGTTTCTAGATCTACCTGAAGCAGATCTTGTTGGTGGCAGGACACCTGATCAAAAACCTGAGTGGATTCCTACCTTGTTGGTAGAAGAGTGGACGTACCCAAGTTGTTTGGGGAACCACTATAAATTCTTTGTGTCGTCTGGATTGTTTAATTAATTCTCTGTGCTGATTGGCTGTGATTAGATTTTAACTAGGATTGCTAGTTGTTGTTTAGGATTCCTAGCCTTAACTGTAATTACAGTTGGCTGCCTTTTGTGCACAACACTTGTGTTAGGCTTTAGGGTTTCATCTCAAATATCTATAACCTTCATTCCGCAATTAACTCCAAGGGAGTTGAGTAGACAGTCAACTTTGCTAGTGCAATTTTTGATTACTCTATTCACCCCCCCTCTAGAGTAGTATCTATCCCTTTTCTTTCAATTGGTATCAGAGGGAGGTTAGCTGACTGTATAGGCTAACACCTAAGTCACAAGATCCTGATAGATACCAAGGATTATAGATATTCACTTTCACTATCATGGCCCAGTCCAAGGATTACTCTAGCACTAGACCTCCAGCATGCAACTTAGCTAAGTTTAGCATCTGGAAGGCAAGGATTAAATTATATATGAACTCTATTGATGAGAGTATTTTTGCTTCTATTTTGACAGGACCACCAAGAGCACCTGCTGCAGCTACTGCTTCATCATCAACTGATATGAGTGCAGTGCCTCCTCCAGATTACAATGATGAATACAAAAAGGCAAAGATAACAGATGCTAAGGCAATGAACATTCTGGCTTAGACAATGTCTGATGAAGTATTCCAGAAGGTTGCTGACTGCTCCTCAGCAAAAGCAATGTGGGATACACTGAACCAGATTGTAGCTGGTTCAGCTGATGAAAGGAAGGACAGAAGGTCCAACCTTATCTCCCAGTATGAGAATTTTAAGAAAACTGATGCTGAATCAGTTGAAGCAATGTACACAAGGCTCAGCTCAATCATCAATGAGCTGAGGACTCTTGATAAGGATATTTCATTGACAGAGGTCAATGATAAGATTCTTATGTGCTTCCCTAGCACATGGGATCTGAGGATCTGGCCTATCAAGGAGGCCAGAAGCACAAATGAAATCTCAACAGAAGCCCTCCTTGGCAAGCTCAAGTCCTTTGAGCAAGTGCTGAAGTCCAGGGAAGCTGAGGCTGAAGCAAAGACTCCAACTCCCACAAGAAAAGAGCAAACCCTTGCTCTCAAAGCTGTTGATGCTTCTGAAGGAAGCCAGTTGTACAACCCCGTATTCGCAGAGTAGGGTCCATCCGGCAGGCGCTGGGCCAGTTTTATGTTTTTAAGCTTTTTAGAGATTTGGGACTCTTGGGGGCCAATTTTGGCTATAGCGTGGAAATATACTAGTAGGGGGAGGAAAAATCTGCATCTCCCCCCAGGCTTGCTATGCGCGATGAAGGGGCGGTACTCCGGACGGAGGTCAAGGCCTCACCCCCTTCACCCCAGCCCCCTTGGGCGAGCTCGGCCGGCGGCCTGGAGCTCGCTCGGGCGCCCTGCCCCTTGGGCGAGCTCGGCCGGCGGCCTGGAGCTCGCCCGGGCGCCCTGCCCCTTGGGCGAGCTCGGCCGGCGGCCTGGAGCTCGCCCGGGCGCCCTGCCCCTTGGGCGAGCTCGGCCGGCGGCCTGGAGCTCGCCCGGGCTCCCAGCCGCCTTAGGCGAGCTCGGTCGGCGGCCTGGAGCTCGCCCGGGCGCCCTGCCCCTTCGGGCGAGCTCGGCTTGAGTGTCCGAGGTGGGGGTAAGGGGGAGGACCACGGTTCGGCCTCCCCCTCCCCCCTGGACCTCTTGTTGTCATGTTTACCATATTATCCCCAGTGTGGATGTTTTTTATTGGCTGGAGGCTTATTTGCCTTGGGGGCATTTTGGTCAATTTGACCCCAGGACTACTTGGAAAAACTATAAATAGACCCCCTTGGGTACCTTTGGAGGACATTGGCTTTTGGCTTCCTCCTCCCTAGCTTTTCTCTTGGTAGAGTTGAGAGAACTCTCCAAGGTACCCAACTCTCATTGGTAAGGGAGGGGAAGTGTTCTTGTGACCTTCCGGGTGTGTGGTGGGACCTCCGCGCTAGAGCCGAGGGTCTGTTCCTAGTTTCCTAAGTCTTTGGTCTGTGACGTTCTCTCGAGTGTAGTAAGTGTGCGGTCACCCCTTCCCTAAGGGTGAACTCCACAGAGACCGGTTTTCCGGTTTCAACATTACATTTTGGTGCGGTGAGCGTGGAGAGTGACCAGCACAGAAGATCTCGGGAGAGTGTCATGGCTGGAGATCAGGGAGGTAGTGATGACCTCGGCGGTCTCCCCAACCCAGGACCCTTCGTAGGAAGGGAAGAGTTCATGGCTTCCATCTCTGGCATCATGGAGATGTTGCGAAGCATTGCTCCTCAGGCTGGCAGCTCAGCTCCCACCCCCCAGGGACCGGCTCCCGGGGATCTCAGTGAGCTGCCCCCCAGAGATCTAAGCGAGATCACCCCAGCAGGGGGAGAAGGAAGTGCCCCAGGGAGGCGACCTGGGAAGGAGAGGATGGGTGATGGGGTCGAGCGAGACCTCCCCAGCCGGGAGCTGTTCCCCAGCCCGTCGAGTGCTCGCCCCTCAGGCGAGCAGGTCGCGCGAGTGGAGGTGGCGAGAGCTCCCCTTAGGGGGTCACCCTTTAGTGAGTTGATCATCTCAGCTCCCGTTCCCGAGGGGTTCAAAGAGCCAGACATGGCTTATTATACTGGGAAGGATGACCCCGTCCAGCACCTGCAGTGGTTCGAGGATGCCGTCTCCATCAGGCCAATGACGGACGCCTTCAAGTGTCGTCTATTTGCGATCACCTTGAAAGATAAGGCGAGGGACTGGTTCCATCAACTCCCTCCAAGGTCCATCTTCGGGTTCGAAGACTTGAGCCGGAGCTTTCAACTTCGCTTCTCCACCTCCAAGAAGAGGAAGAAAGGTCCTGAGTCCCTCTTCCTGATAAAGCAAAGGGCTGAGGAGTCGCTGGCCCACTACGTTGACAGGTTCCAGGAGGAGGTCCTTGACATCCAAGAGGTGCCAGGGTATGCCCTCCAGATGGCATTTATGGTGGGGTTGCGCGAAGGGTTTTTCAAGATGAGCTTGATCCGAAAGACCCCCCTTTCCTTCGAGGAGCTGATGGAAAGGGCGGCAGAGGAGATAGCCATGGAGGCAGCCAACCCGGCCTTCGTGAAGAAGTTGGCAAAGTTGACAGAGGTGGAGTCAAAAGAGCAAGGTGGCTCAAGGCATCAAGAAGGAATAAGGAGAGAGGAGCCGATAACTCAGGGGTTCCAAGGACGGGAGGGTCCGGAGCTAGGTTGGAGGCACCAGGGAGGACCTGCCCAGGGTCCCGGAAGAGCTCTCATCCAGGGTGGGGGGGACTTTCAAGGAGGCCAAGGAAGATACAACTTCCAAAGGCAAGCCCCTAGACAGCTCCTACCCCCACCACAGCAAGCGATGACGATCGGTCGAAGGGAGAGGAGGAACCGCACGGGAAGAGGAAGAGTAAGAGTAGAGTTACCCTACTGTGAGTTTCACCAGGAGGAGGGCCATGCAACAACTACTTGCCCCGAGTTCCAGGAATTGAGAAGGACAAGAGCTCCGACACCACAACCTCAACAACCGCAAGATCCGGTACGGATTGAAGAAGTCCAGCCCGAGATAGCAAGGGAGAGGTGTGAGGATCGGGTCGACGTGGGAACACGAGGGAAGATATGAGCGACTCACAGTGAAGTGGAGATCGTGCCCGGGTCCTCTGAAGAAGCCTCGCCCCAGTAGAGTCATGTACTTTTCTTATGATGTAATGAGTCCATCCCCCGACCGGTAGAGTCGGGGGAGTCATGTAACCCATCACTTTTTCCCCTTTTGAGGATGTTGAAATTTTGGCAGAGTTCAGGTAACATGCCCCGTCCCCAAGTCTTTTAGCTCCGAGATGATTCCGCTGCCAGGCTCTCACTAGCTGGTGGGTTCAGGTTGATCTCTCGTGGGAGCTAAGTCCTTTTGCTCCGAGATGATTCCGCTGTCAGGCTCTTACTAGCTGGTGGGTTCAGGTTGATCTCTCGTGGGAGCTAAGTCCTTTTGCTCTGAGATGATTCCGCTGTCAGGTTCTTACTAGCTGGTGGGTTCAGGTTGATCTCTCGTGGGAGCCAAGACCCTTAGCTTCGGGATGATTCCGCTGACCAGGCTCTCACTAGCTGGCAGGGCAGGTTGATCTCTCGTGGGAGCCAAGACCCTTAGCTCCGGGATGATTCCGCTGACCAGGCTCTCACTAGCTGGCAGGGCAGGTTGATCTCTCGTGGAGGCTAAGTATTTTTGCTCCGGGATGATTCCGCTGCCAGGCTCTCACTAGCTGGTGGGTTCAGGTTGATCTCTCGTGGGAGCTAAGTCCTTTTGCTCCGAGATGATTCCGCTGCCAGGCTCTCACTAGCTGGTGGATTCAGGTTGATCTCTCGTGGGAGCTAAGTCCTTTTGATCCGAGATGATTCCGCTGTCAGGCTCTCACTAGCTGGTGGGTTCAGGTTGATCTCTCGTGGGAGCCAAGACCCTTAGCTCCGAGATGATTCCGCTGCCAGGCTCTCACTAGCTGGTGGGTTCAGGTTGATCTCTCGTGGGAGCTAAGTCCTTTTGCTCCGAGATGATTCCGCTGCCAGGCTCTCACTAGCTGGTGGGTTCAGGTTGATCTCTCGTGGGAGCTAAGTCCTTTTGCTCCGGGATGATTCCGCTGTCAGGCTCTCACTAGCTGGTGGGTTCAGGTTGATCTCTCGTGGGAGCTAAGTCCTTTTGCTCCGAGATGATTCCGCTGCCAGGCTCTCACTAGCTGGTGGGTTCAGGTTGATCTCTCGTGGGAGCTAAGTCCTTTTGCTCCGAGATGATTCCGCTGTCAGGCTCTTACTAGCTGGTGGGTTCAGGTTGATCTCTCGTGGGAGCTAAGTCCTTTTGCTCCGAGATGATTCCGCTGTCAGGCTCTTACTAGCTGGTGGGTTCAGGTTGATCTCTCGTGGGAGCCAAGACCCTTAGCTCCGGGATGATTCCGCTGACCAGGCTCTCACTAGCTGGCAGGGCAGGTTGATCTCTCGTGGGAGCCAAGACCCTTAGCTCCGGGATGATTCCACTGACCAGGCTCTCACTAGCTGGCAGGGCAGGTTGATCTCTCGTGGAGGCTAAGTATTTTTGCTCCGGGATGATTCCGCTGCCAGGCTCTCACTAGCTGGTGGGTTCAGGTTGATCTCTTGTGGGAGCTAAGTCCTTTTGCTCCGAGATGATTCCGCTGCCAGGCTCTCACTAGCTGGTGGGTTCAGGTTGATCTCTCGTGGGAGCTAAGTCCTTTTGCTCCGAGATGATTCCGCTGTCAGGCTCTCACTAGCTGGTGGGTTCAGGTTGATCTCTCGTGGGAGCCAAGACCCTTAGCTCCGAGATGATTCCGCTGCCAGACTCTCACTAGCTGGTGGGTTCAGGTTGATCTCTCGTGGGAGCTAAGTCCTTTTGCTCCGAGATGATTCTGCTGCCAGGCTCTCACTAGCTGGTGGGTTCATGTTGATCTCTCGTGGGAGCTAAGTCCTTTTGCTCCGGGATGATTCCGCTGCCAGGCTCTCACTAGCTGGTGGGTTCAGGTTGATCTCTCGTGGGAGCTAAGTCCTTTTGCTCCGAGATGATTCCGCTGCCAGGCTCTCACTAGCTGGTGGGTTCAGGTTGATCTCTCGTGGGAGCTAAGTCCTTTTGCTCCGAGATGATTCCGCTGCCAGGCTCTCACTAGCTGGTGGGTTCAGGTTGATCTCTCGTGGGAGCTAAGTCCTTTTGCTCCGAGATGATTCCGCTGTCAGGCTCTCACTAGCTGGTGGGTTCAAGTTGATCTCTCGTGGGAGCTAAGTCCTTTTGCTCCGAGATGATTCCGCTGTCAGGCTCTTACTAGCTGGTGGGTTCAGGTTGATCTCTCGTGGGAGCCAAGACCCTTAGCTCCGGGATGATTCCGCTGACCAGGCTCTCACTAGCTGGCAGGGCAGGTTGATCTCTCGTGGAGGCTAAGTACTTTTGCTCCGAGATGATTCCGCTGCCAGGCTCTCACTAGCTGGTGGGTTCAGGTTGATCTCTCGTGGGAGCCAAGACCCTTAGCTCCGAGATGATTCCGCTGCCAGGCTCTCACTAGCTGGTGGGTTCAGGTTGATCTCTCGTGGGAGCTAAGTCCTTTTGCTCCGGGATGATTCCGCTGCCAGGCTCTCACTAGCTGGTGGGTTCAGGTTGATCTCTCGTGGGAGCTAAGTCTTTTAGCTCCGAGATGATTCCGCTGTCAGGCTCTCACTAGCTGGTGGGTTCAGGTTGATCTCTCGTGGGAGCTAAGTCCTTTTGCTCCGAGATGATTCCGCCGTCAGGCTCTTACTAGCTGGTGGGTTCAGGTTGATCTCTCGTGGGAGCCAAGACCCTTAGCTTCGGGATGATTCCGCTGACCAGGCTCTCACTAGCTGGCAGGGCAGGTTGATCTCTCGTGGAGGCTTAGTATTTTTGCTCCGGGATGATTCCGCTGCCAGGCTCTCACTAGCTGGTGGGTTCAGGTTGATCTCTCGTGGGAGCTAAGTCCTTTTGCTCCGAGATGATTCTGCTGCCAGGCTCTCACTAGCTGGTGGGTTCAGGTTGATCTCTCGTGGGAGCTAAGTCCTTTTGCTCCGAGATGATTCTGCTGTCAGGCTCTTACTAGCTGGTGGGTTCAGGTTGATCTCTCGTGGGAGCCAAGACCCTTAGCTCCGGGATGATTCCGCTGACCAGGCTCTCACTAGCTGGCAGGGCAGGTTGATCTCTCGTGGAGGCTAAGTACTTTTGCTCCGAGATGATTCCGCTGCCAGGCTCTCACTAGCTGGTGGGTTCAGGTTGATCTCTCGTGGGAGCCAAGACCCTTAGCTCCGAGATGATTCTGCTGCCAGGCTCTCACTAGCTGGTGGGTTCAGGTTGATCTCTCGTGGGAGCTAAGTCCTTTTGCTCCGAGATGATTCCGCTGCCAGGCTCTCACTAGCTGGTGGGTTCAGGTTGATCTCTCGTGGGAGCTAAGTCCTTTTGCTCCGGGATGATTCCGCTGCCAGGCTCTCACTAGCTGGTGGGTTCAGGTTGATCTCTCGTGGGAGCTAAGTCCTTTTGCTCCGAGATGATTCCGCTGTCAGGCTCTTACTAGCTGGTGGGTTCAGGTTGATCTCTCGTGGGAGCTAAGACCCTTAGCTCCAGGATGATTCCGCTGACCAGGCTCTCACTAGCTGGCAGGGCAGGTTGATCTCTCGTGGAGGCTAAGTACTTTTGCTCCGAGATGATTCCGCTGCCAGACTCTCACTAGCTGGTGGGTTCAGGTTGATCTCTCGTGGGAGCCAAGACCCTTAGCTCCGAGATGATTCCGCTGCCAGGCTCTCACTAGCTGGTGGGTTCAGGTTGATCTCTCGTGGGAGCTAAGTCCTTTTGCTCCGGGATGATTCCGCTGCCAGGCTCTCACTAGCTGGTGGGTTCAGGTTGATCTCTCGTGGGAGCTAAGTCCTTTTGCTCCGAGATGATTCCGCTGCCAGGCTCTCACTAGCTGGTGGGTTCAGGTTGATCTCTCGTGGGAGCTAAGTCCTTTAGCTCCGAGATGATTCCACTGCCAGGCTCTCACTAGCTGGTGGGTTCAGGTTGATCTCTCGTGGGAGCCAAGACCCTTAACTCCGGGATGATTCCGCTGACCAGGCTCTCACTAGCTGGCAGGGCAGGTTGATCTCTCGTGGAGGCTAAGTATTTTAGCTCCGGGATGATTCCGCTGACCAGGCTCTCACTAGCTGGCAGGGCAGGTCGATCTCTCATGGAGGCTAAGTCTTTTAGCTCCGGGATGATTCCGCTGACTAGGCTCTCACTAGCTGGCAGGGCAGGTTGATCTCTCATGGAGGCTAAGTCTTTTAGCTCCGGGATGATTCCGCTGACCAGGCTCTCACTAGCTGGCAGGGCAGGTTGATCTCTCGTGGAGTCTAAGTCTTTTAGCTCCGGGATGATTCCGCTGACCAGGCTCTCACTAGCTGGCAGGGCAGGTTGATCTCTCATGGAGGCTAAGTCTTTTAGCTCCGGGATGATTCCGCTGACCAGGCTCTTACTAGCTGACAGGGCAGGTTGATCTCTCGTAGAGGCTAAGTATTTTAGCTCCGGGGTGATTCCGCTGACCAGGCTCTCACTAGCTGGCAGGGCAGGTTGATCTCTCGTGGAGGCTAAGTCTTTTAGCTCCGGGATGATTCCGCTGACCAGGCTCTCACTAGCTGGCAGGGCAGGTTGATCTCTCGTGGAGGCTAAGTCTTTTAGCTCCGGGATGATTCTGCGGACCAGGCTCTCACTAGCTGGCATGACAGGTTGACCCCTCGGGAGGCTAAGTGTTTTCACCCCGAGGCTGCCTCGTCACCCAGGCTCCCATTAGCTGGCATGACAGGCTGACTCAGCGAATACGTTGGGTTGGATGTTTCTTTCCGAGCTTGTGCCAACCTCGAAAAGAGCGGGGATTGTGTACAACCCCGTATTCGCAGAGTAGGGTCCATCCGGCAGACGCTGGGCTAGTTTTATGTTTTTAAGCTTTTTAGAGATTTGGGACTCTTGGGGGCCAATTTTGGCTATAGCGTGGAAATATACTAGTAGGAGGAGGAAAAATCTGCATCTCCCCCCAGGCTTGCTATGCGCGATGAAGGGGCGGTACTCCGGACGGAGGTCAAGGCCTCACCCCCTTCACCCCAGCCCCCTTGGGCGAGCTCGGCCGACGGCCTGGAGCTCGCCCGGGCGCCCTGCCCCTTGGGCGAGCTCGGTCGGCGGCCTGGAGCTCGCCCGGGCGCCCTGCCCCTTGGGCGAGCTCGGGCGGCGGCCTGGAGCTCGCCCGGGCGCCTTGCCCCTTGGGCGAGCTCGGGCGGCGGCCTGGAGCTCACCCGAGCGCCCTGCCCCTTGGGCGAGCTCGGCCGGCGGCCTGGAGCTCGCCCGGGCTCCCAGCCGCCTTAGGCGAGCTCGGTCGGCGGCCTGGAGCTCGCCCGGGTGCCCTGCCCCTTCGGGCGAGCTCGGCTTGAGTGTCCGAGGTGGGGCTAAGGGGGAGGACCACGGTTCGGCCTCCCCCTCCCCCTGGACCTCTTGTTGTCATGTTTACCATATTACCCCCAGTGTGGATGTTTTCTATTGGCTGGAGGCTTATTTGCCTTGGGGGCATTTTGGTCATTTTGACCCCAGGACTACTTGGAAAAACTATAAATAGACCCCCTTGGGTACCTTTGGAGGACATTGGCTTTTGGCTTCCTCCTCCCTAGCTTTTCTCTTGGTAGAGTTGAGAGAACTCTCCAAGGTACCCAGCTCTCAATTGTAAGGGA
Organism: Platanthera zijinensis; assembly: GCA_039513925.1. Classification (NCBI taxonomy): domain Eukaryota; kingdom Viridiplantae; phylum Streptophyta; class Magnoliopsida; order Asparagales; family Orchidaceae; genus Platanthera; species Platanthera zijinensis. Next base: position 181,054,583 of record CM077089.1, on the reverse strand, counting down.
GGGGAAGTGTTCTTGTGACCTTCCGGGTGTGTGGTGGGACCTCCGCGCTAGAGCCGAGGGTCTGTTCCTAGTTTCCCAAGTCTTTGGTCTGTGACGTTCTCTCGAGTGTAGTAAGTGTGCGGTCACCCCTTCCCCAAGGGTGAACTCCACAGAGACCGGTTTTCCGGTTTCAACACCAGTCCAATGAGGAACTGATGGCATTATTTGCCAAAAGGTTTCTCAAGATGGGAAGGAAAGAATTCAGAAAGAAATCTTCAAAGTATGAAGATAAACCAAGGTATGATCGTACTCCTTCTAAAGAAATAATTTGATATGGTTGCAGGAAGCCTGGACATATTCTTCCAGATTGTCTAGAGGAAAAGAATAAAGAGAAAAGGAAAGACAAGGATCAGCACAGGAAGCACTCCAAGCCATCCTCCTACAAGAACAAAAAGAAGGAGAGAAGTTTTGTTGCTGAAACCTGGAGTGATTCTGATGAGGAATCTTCCTCCTCAAGCTCCAGTGAGGATGAAGAAGAAAAGAAGGCAAAGGAAGTTTGCCTGATGACAATTGATGCCTGCAGCAATCACTCAGCTGTAGAGAGTTCAGATTCTGATGAAGAAATGTCAACTGAAGATGAGGTATTGTCATCTTATGATTTTCCATCTGCTGAATTTTAATCAGATTTTAAATCTTTATGTTTAGATTTAATTAGTTCTGAAAAGGAAATAAAAGAGCTTAGAAATAAACTAGCTGAATCTGAATTAATTTCTAATGAAAACATTAGGTTAACAGCAGAACTCACTAATTCTAGTGAAGAAATAAAATTCCTTAAGAATGAATTAGCTAAGTCCAAAAGGTTAGAAGAATATCTGAATGGTAGAAGCCTTAAGTTGCTTGAAATAACCAGCATGTCTAACACTAGGTCAGACAATAACAAATTAGGCTTAGGAGCATCTTCTAGTGAACCCCCAATCATTCTTAAAAACCATCTTTCAACTCCAGTGAACCTCATCTCAGCTGATGGGATAAAGAACACTGAGCAAGTTAATCAGGTTAATAAAGCTTTAAATAAAGCTAAGAGAGAGAAAAGAAAACAAAAATTTAAGGAAATACAAAGAGCGTCGAACGCTGCTCGACGATCGCAGGCCCAATGGTCGAATGGAGATCGACGATCTGGGCACCCATCGTCGAACGCTGATCGACATTTTCAACATGAATTTCAAAACTTCAACCAGAACTTTAGAAACCCGAATATGAATAGAAACCCTAGGTTCATTGACCCATCATCTGCATGGAGAATCCCACCTAGGAGATCTTACCCGTTAGGTTATCACCCTCAACCTGATTATTCATTTATTTCCAGTTTTTCTTATGTGAAAAACAAGGGACCCAAGGTTACCTGGGTCCACAATGTTTAATTGATTTATTTGCAGGTGAAGACCTATCCTATCACTCAAAATAAGTGGTATTTGGATAGTGGTTGCTCCAAGCATATGATAGGAAATAAAGAACATCTGTCAAGATTCAAGGCTAAGCTTGGCCCAAAGGTGATCTTTGGAGATTCAAGCTGTGATCAAACTGAAGGCTATGACAGGATGACAATTGGAGCTGTAACATTCAAGAGAGTTGCTTATGTAACTGGACTGAAGCACAATCTCATTTCAGTAAGTCAGTTATGTGATACTGGATACCAGGTATCATTTTCTAACTCTCTTTGTAATATTACTTTAAATAATAATGTTGTATTAGTAGGTATCAGACAAGGTAACATTTATTTAGTAGATTTTAACTCAACTCACTCTGAAATCTGCTTATTTAATGAAGTAACCAATAACAATACTTTATGGCATAAAAGGCTTAGCCATGTTAACCTCAAGAATATATCTAGGTTATCTAAACACAACCTTGTTAGAGGTTTACCTTCTTGCCCCTACAAGAAGGAGAGCCTATGCAAGGCTTGTCAATTAGGCAAACAAACCAAGAATTCATTTAAATCAGTAAATAAAAGTGATTCTCCTAGAATTCTGTATTTATTACATTTGGACCTATTTGGCCCAATAAATGTACAGAGTTTAGGAGGGAAGTATTACACCCTAGTCATTGTAGATGACTTCTCTAGGTTCACTTGGGTGTTCTTTTTGAGAACTAAGGCTGATAACTTCAAAGCCCTTATATATTTTCTATTATGTGTGCAGACTGAGTACTCTACTCATGTGGTCTTGATCAGAAGTGATCATGGTACTGAGTTTGACTCTCTTCTCATGCAAGAATTATGTGAGAGAGAATGTATCAAACATAGCTTCTCAGCTCCTAGAACTCCCCAACAAAATGGGGTAGTTGAAAGGAAGAACAGAACCCTGATTGAAGCTGCTGGCACTTTGTTGGCAGATGCTAATATGCCTCTTTCCTATTGGGCAGAAGCTGTTAGTACAACCAACTATGTCTTGAATAGAAGTCTGATACACAAGCTTAAGTGTAAAACTCCTTATGAGTTGCTTAAAGGAAAGAAACCTAAAATAAATTATTTTAGAGTATTTGATTGTGTAGTTTATATTCATAATAATAATAAAGAATACCTTAGAAAGTTTGAAGCAAAAGCTTCAATGAGAATTTTTCTTGGATATTCCCAAGTAAGCAAAGCTTATAGGGTATTTAATAAATCTTCTTCTAAAATTGAAGAGTCTGTTCATGTGTCCTTTGATGAATCTCAAATGTTTTACAAGGTGAAGGAAACTTCCCCTTCCTCAAGTTCATTACAGGTACCAGAATCTAGCAAAGATGTCACTCAAGAGATTCTCCATCTTTCAACTCTTCATATCACTGAATCAGACATTGATGAAGACCTTGCAGAAATTGTTGGTGTACCACCAATAGTAGATTAAATTCCTACTGAGGAATTAATCCCAACTATTGCTGAAGATCACATCCCACCTGCTGATGTTGTCACACTTAGAGATCATCCTACATCTCAAGTGATAGGAGACATATCAGCTGGTGTTCAAATAAGACATCAGTTAAGACAGGATGTGATGCATGCTTGTTTCCTTTCACAGATTGAGCCCCTCACCATTAAAGATGTTGAGCTAGATCCCCACTGAATCATTGTTATGCAAGAGGAACTCAATCAGTTTGAAAGATGTAAAGTATGGACTTTGGTTCCAAGACCTAAAGGCCAACTGATCATAGGCACCAAATGGGTGTATAGAAACAAGTTGGATGCAAATGGAATCATTGTAAGGAACAAAGCTAGGCTTGTAGCTCAGGGCTACAGACAGGAGGAAGGTATAGATTATGACCAAACCTTTGCTCCTGTTGCAAGGCTAGAGGCAATAAGGATCTTTCTAGCCTATGCAGCCTATATGAAGTTTAAAGTTTTTCAGATGGATGTCAAAAATGCCTTTCTAAATGGTGAGCTAAAGGAAGAGGTATTTGTTGAACAACCACCTGGGTTTGTTTCTTCAACTCAACCCTCACATGTATTCAAGTTGCAAAAAGCTCTTTATGAACTCAAACAAGCACCCAGAGCCTGGTATGAGACTCTAGCTAGTTTCCTGTTAGAGCACAACTTTGTTAGGGGAGTAGTTGATAGAACCCTTTTCGTCAAGCACCACAAGGACACAATCCTGTTAGTTCATGTGTATGTGGATGACATTATTTTTGGTTCCACTGATCCCAAACTATGCAAAAAGTTCTCTAACTTGATGCATTCTAAGTTTGAGATGAGTAGTATGGGTGAGCTGTCTTACTTTCTTGGTCTCCAAGTAAAGCAAGATGCTAATGACATCTTCATCTCCCAATCCAAATATGCCAATGAATTGGTAAAAAAGTTTGGGATGGCTGATGCTTCAGCAATGCATACACCTATGGCTACTAATGCAGTTATAGATTCTGATGATCAGGGAAAGCCTGTTGATCAAAAGAATTATAGGGCCATTGTTGGTTCCCTATTGTATTTTAACTGCAAGTAGGCCAGACATAATGTTTGCTACATGCCTTTGTGCTAGATTCTAGGTCAACCCCAAGGAATCTCATCTGATTCTTCTCAAGAGAATCTTGAGATACCTGAAGGGATGTCCAAATCTAGGACTTTGGTACCCAGCTGAGTCAGAATTTGAATTAATTGGATATTCTGATTCTGATTATGCTGGCTGTCGAGTTGATAGGAAAAGTACCTCAGAAACTTGTCAGTTCCTGGGAGAGAGATTGGTCTCTTTGTTCTGTAAGAAGCAGGCCTTTGTCTCAACTTCAACTGCAGAAGCTGAATATATAGCAGCTGTTAGTTGTTGTTCACAGATCCTGTGGATTCAAAACCAGCTTTTGGATTATGGGTACTTACACAAGAACACAAAAATCATGTTTTATAGTACCAGTGCTATCTCTATTGCACAAAATCCTGTGCACCACTCTAGAACGAAACACATTGAGATCCGGCACCATTTCCTGAGAGATTGTGTGGAAAAGAACAAGATCAACCTTGAGTTCATATCCACAGACCTTCAGAGAGGTGATATATTCACCAAGCCCTTAGATGAACAGAAGCATCTGTTCTTTTTGGTTCAACTAGGCATGATTAATGGAAGAGACTAAGTGTGACGTCTGCCTTGTTGAAACCTATTTGAAGATCGTCGAACGACGCTCGAAGATAGTCGATCGGATCAAGCATATCGTCGACCTATGGTTGATGATAGCTTATCTGCTTGAAGATCGTCGACCGGCGTTCGAAGATCGTCGAACAGGTCGAGCCAATCGTCGATCTATGGTTGACAACAGCTTGTTGTTTGTGAAGACAGAAATAGTCGAACAATTGATCGACTACTCTGCTTCAGGACCGATCGTCGAACGACCGTTCGACCATCGTCTCCAGTATCTTTTAAATAGATCGACGATCGTTGTTTTAATATAAAGCTGATGGTCGACCTAGGTTAAGAGATCATTGTTTTTATCGTCGACGGAGAGCGTCTTTTCGCATTTCGTCTTCCCGCTTGCTCTTTGTCTTGCGATTTCTGCCGCTTCGTCCTCGCCGTCTCTCCCTCGTCTTCTCCAGCTCCTTCAATGGCGATAGCTCCAGCGCTCCTGATAGTGGTAAAGTTCGATGCAGGATTCAGTGTGGATTTCGATTCCTTCAGCTGTTGCGAATCCGGAATTGTGGAAATTCTCACCTTATGCAAAGATCAAGGTTTAGAAAAGCTCATGTCCTTCAGGATAAAGATAAATATTCAAGAGATCAAAGAATGGGCATTCACTTCGTCTTCAAATGATGATTCTATGACCGGAACTATTGGCGGAGAAGAGGTAACTTTGACTCCCGCCATTTTAACTGAAATATTTGGATTGATAAATGGGGAAGAAGATTACGAGCAAGATACCCCAGAGTTTGGGAGAATGCTGACAGAGCTGGGACATGCCGAAGGCATTCCCTCTAAGCTGCTTAAAGTAAATTTTCCGTTTAAGATTAAGTTCCTTGCTGAAATCGTCGGAAAAGTGCTACTGGGAAAGCACTCCGCCCATGACAATATTACAAGGCAGCAGTTTGCACTGATGTGCGCAATTGTGAATAAGAAACAGATTAATTGGGCAGGAGTTCTGTTTGATTTGATCAGGAAAAAGAACAGCAAGAAAGAAGTTACCCTGGGTAGGGTAGTTGGGATTTTTCTGAAGGAAAAGTATCCCCATCTGTTAGTTTCAGCTGCTACCTCCATAAATGCCAGCAAGAAGATGGATCCAACCTTATTCGCCAAATGGAAAAGGACTTTTCTGAAGCCCGCTCCCACAGGGGTTGCTCCAGCTGCATCTGAGAGCACCAGGACTGCCTCAGTCACTCCTCTCCTACAAGAAGCTGGCTCAGCAAATCTCTCCCTTCCATCTTCTTCATCTGCATTACCATCTACTTCAGTTGAAGTTCCATCAACTTCAATTGAAGTACGACCTTCTGCTTCTCATCTTCTCGATTCATCTGCTTCTCATCCTGCATCTCCTCTCCCGTCTCATCTTGCTGGGATCTCTCATCCCAGTTTTGATTTATTGGTTTCTGAGATTTCTACTCCTCCTCAGTCTCCAATTCCTTCTTCAGATCACATTGATCATCCTGCATCCACCAATCACTCTCCATCTCCAGTTCCATCTCCAGTTCACTCTCCAGTTCATCAAGAATACACCATTCCTGCTGATCATCCATCCACTGAGATTCCCCCTTCATCATCTGAAATCTCTCCAGCACTCATTTCTAGCATCTTGGAGTTAATTACTCCTTCGATCAAAATTATGATTGAAGAGGCAATTGCTCCACTTGTTTCCTCCATCTCTTCTTTGACTGCTGCTATTCGAGCACTCTCAAAGTCTGCTGAGCCCTCTTCCTCTAGGGGCCTGGTTTCAGTATCTACTGAAATCAGGCAGGGGGAGATGCTTAATGAAGATGTCTCTGAGCTGCCTTTGGCCTCCCCTCCAACAGATCCTCCTGCAGTGGCAGAGAAAGAATTAGAAGAATCAGCTCCTCCTCAAAGTTTGTCTGAAAAAGAAATTTCTGATGCCTTATTGAAGTCTGATTTCATTGTCAAAGTTTGCTTAGAAGAATGTTCTACTCCCCTGGTCGCCCTATACCTAGAAGGAGTTATCACTTCCTTTCTAGATGAATTATGGGAGTTAGGACACACAAAGGACAATTCTGAAGGTATCCCTTTTACTCACTTTTTAGAATTGATAACTGATATGATAGTTTGGGAATACCTGGAAGGGATGATTCGATGTCATTTAGCAAAATTTTATTCATAATATTACAGATAAAATGGAAGAAGTTTTAGATGTTTAAGAGCCTGATTACATACCAGCTACAGAAGTTCAAACTGAAACAGAACCAGTTGCTCAAGTTTCTGAGGCTGCTCAGCTAGCTCAGCTAGCAGTACAAATAGAACTGGTCACCATGACAGTTTCTGATCAACAAGAAAAGGCTGCATATGCTCAAATTGAAAAGTCTACTGTATGGGATGATTCCCCTGGATTGGATTTAGATGCTCTCCTGATACAGGATGCCATGGAAGAAGAATTAGAAAAAGCTGCTCTAAAAGAAAAGGAAAGAGCTATGCAAGAAGCAATTGATCCCTATGATCTTCCTATTTCTTCAAATTCAGAGGATGATATTGATTCTGATGAATCTGATGAGTCAAAAAGAAAAAGATCTGCTAAAAAGAAAAGGAAAGTTGTGGCTCCTCCTCCTCCTAATCCAGATAATGATACTCCTTACTATATCCTGAAAGGAATTGACCCTAAATCAAAAGATTTCCAGCACTGGATGGCTTTCTCTAAAAATCAGCAGAAGCAAAGGAAGAAGTCAAAGAGATATGATAGTCCTGTCCCAAGATGGACTCGTAGAGGTCCTCCTCCTCCACCTCCCAGTGCAGGAGCCTCAGGAAACTTATCTGCAAACCCTGCTGCTCAGTCTGAAAGGTTCAATCCATCTCAGTCATCACAAAGGAGAAGTTCTCAAGGATATCAAGGTAAAACTCAAACTGGCTATCAAAGACTTGATGCTGTTAAGGAAAAAGTAAAGGAGGTGGTGTATCAAAGACCAACTTTCTCTCCTCCTCATTCCAAAGAACTCAAAAGCTCAACCTCTCCAAAGCTAGATCATTCTATGAAGGCCGTTTCAAAAGGTAAGCGAATTATTTTCTCTGAAAAATCTAGCAAGATATTTGCTGAGTCTGCTCCTCCTTCTTATCTAGTTATTCAGGATAAAGAACCAGTTGATACATCTTCTGAAAATGTGTATGAAAGCCCAAAGCTTGATCCTAATTTTAGGATGGCTCATTTTCTTGAACTTGTGGGTTCAGCTCAAATTAAGAAAGCTAAAGCTTAAGGGAAAGACACTGGAGGATTGACCACGATGTCAAAATTCAGAATGAAGGAGCTCGATAAATTCCAGGTTAGACATGAAGTATTTAATCCTTCAAAGTACATGGAAAAACATCCTGAGGCAGTTGTCCCAAGAGCGACAGAATTGAAAATCATTGGAGAACAAGACCTGAAGTTGTCGAGAAGAGAAGCCCTAGATCCTTCTAGAAAAATTAATTTTGTTCCTAGCTCTTCTGATCCTAAATCTAACTCTGAAGCATCTTAAAAATTCATTGATTGACAGTTATTTGCTTATCTGATTGATTGATGTTATCTGCTTAGTTATTTCTCTTCATGCATTTTATTTATTTTTCTGTATTTAGTTTTGTATTTAATTGTTGAGAGACTTAACTCAAATAGGGGGAGATTGTTGGTACCCTAGGTTTTGATTTGAGTTCAGTCTTCTCTTTTAGTCTCTTGACCCAAGATTTATCTATGGTCAAAGGTTAGTTGTTTAGTTTGTTGCTCTAGTTTTAGAGGCGTCACTTTTCCAGATGTAAATTTGGTTAAGTTGTTTTTCGTTCGACTATGGTCGAACGCCGCTCGACTATCGTCTATCGGCTGATCGACGATCGTCTATCAGTTGGTCGACTTTCTGTCTGTGTTGATAGTTTGACTATCTGTTTGATAGGTCGACTATCTGTTGTGTTTGATAGTTCGACTATCTGCTTGGATAGTTCAACTATCTGATAGTTCGACTATCTGTTTGATAGGTCGACTATCTGTCCGGTTTGATAGTTCGACTATCTGTTTGATAGGTCGACTATCAGTTTTCTTTGATAGCTCGACTATCTATTGATAGGTCGACTATCTGTTTTCTTTGATAGTTCGACTATCTGCTTGGATAGTTCAACTATCTGATAGTTCGACTATCTGTTGATAGTTCGACTATCTGTTGATAGGTCGACTATCTGTTTTGGTTGATAGCTCGACTATCTGTTGATAGGTCGACTGTCTGCTTTCTTTGATAGCTCGACTATCTGTTGATAGGTCGACTATCTGTTTTCTTTGATAGTTCGACTATCTGCTTGGATAGTTCAACTATCTGATAGTTCGACTATCTGTTGATAGGTCGACTATCTGTTTTGTTTGAGTTCGACTATTTGTTGATAGGTCGACTATCTGTTTTCTGTGATAGTTCGACTATCTGTTGATAGGTCGACTATCTGTTGATAGGTCGACTATCTGTTGATAGGTTGACTATCTGTTTTGCTTTGGTAGTTCGACTATCTGTCCTGATAGATCGACTATCTGATAGCTCGACTATCTGTCCTGATAGTTCGACTGTCTGTTGTGGTAGTTCGACTATTTTCTTTGATAGTTCTACTATCTGGATCGTTCGACTATCTGTCTGATAGGTCGACGATCTCTGTGCTTCGGTCGACGATCTCCAAGGGTCGTTTGACGTTTTGCTGTATGTTTTGAGTAATTTTGTCATCTTCTATGATGTGATTTATCTCATATTTATTTTGGCATATTTTATAAAAGATTGTTTGAATAAATTTATGATATTATTTCCATGCAATATCTGCTCCATTCCTTATGCATGAGCCAATCTTTTCTGACAAAGTTGTTTGTCTTATTAGCTGAGATATGATTTCTGCTTTATCTGCCAGGCTGTCCTTTATAGCCGTTAGACTCAGAAAGTCTTTTCTGGCTGTAAAGAGTCTCTTCTGATGTGACTTTCTCTAGTATTATTTTATCAGAGTTATTTGCAGCTTCTTAGAAAGCTTTATCCTCTTATAGGATATTTGTCTGCAGTATTTGTTTTGCTTTATGCTATTTGCAGCCCAGCTTGCAGATTTCAGTAGAAGACAAGATTCAAACTCAAATAAGAGCCGTTGCTGCTGCTGCTATATAAAGAATTCTTTGAAGAAAGAATTCAACTAGTTCACATAGCCAAAAACTAGTTCATTCAGGAAAAGGAGTTCAAAAGCTAACAGTTGCATTCAAGCTTAAAACTTACAGTTTTCAACTGCTCTCAGCTCGTTCATATCCAACTGAGAAGAAGTTTTAGCTCTTCACTCTTCTTCAACCTGAGTTCTCCTGCTTATAGGAAGATTTTCACTCAGAGCTTTTTGAAGAAGAAGAAGAAGATAGCTGCCTAAAGAAGAATTTTCAATTCATATTCATTATCTTCTTGTAGTTTTTTCCTTCAAATTTTCTGAAGTGTTTCTGCACTGAAGCAAGACTTCACCTGGACATTCTTTTAGCCAGGGGGAGCCTTGATTCTTTAGAGCTTTCTAGCGTAGTGCAAGTTCTTGTGCTTCTCTAATCTATTGTAAAATAGAGAAGACATCTTAACCTCCTTTCCCCCTCATGTAAAGGATTATTACTCCCTTCAAAAGTATACCTTGGTGGCAGGGCACCTGATCAAAAACCTGTGTTGGTTTTTAGACACCTGATCAAAAGTCTAATGGGTTTCTGGATCTACCTAAAGCAGATCTTGTTGGTGGCAGGGCACCTGATCAAAAACCTGAGTGGATTCCTACCTTGTTGGTAGAAGAGTGGACGTATCCAAGTTGTTTGGGGAACCACTATAAATTCCTTGTGCCATCTGGATTGTTTAATTAATTCTCTGTATTGATTGGCTGTGATTAGATTTTAACTAGGATTGCTAGTTGTTGTTTAGGATTCCTAGCTTTAACTGTAATTACAGTTGGCTGCCTTTTGTGCATAACACTTGTGTTAGGCTTTAGGGTTTCATCTCAAATATCTATAACCTTCATTCCGCAATTAACTCCAAGGGAGTTGAGTAGACAGTCAACTTTGCTAGTGCAATTTTTGATTACTCTATTCACCCCCCCTCTAGAGTAGTATCTATCCCTTTTCTTTCAAAATGAGGAGCCCCTGGGGGTTCTTTTATAGCCTACAAGGGAAGATCATGGCTGGCCCCACCACTAAAGTGGTGGGATAGTGGGTGGTTACCCCCTTGATCGGACGGCGAGGAGGGGTTTCCCCCGATCGGACGGTGGGGAGACCTCCCACAGCAGCGGGCCGTTACAGCGGCGGCGGCGGCCGAGCCGGCGGTTCGCCGCGGCCAGGCACGACCGTGGTTTGGCCGATCACGGCCGGCCGTGCCTAGGCCGGCGACGGCCGAGCCGGCGGCTCGCCGCGGCCGGGCCCGACCACGCTTTGGCCGGCTGCGGCCGAGCCAACGGCACGCCGTGGCCGGGCGCGGCCGCGGCTCGGTCGGTCACGACCGGTCGTGGCCTGGCCGGCCTTGGCCGGCCGTGGCCAGGCCGGCCGCGCTCTGGCCGACCGTGGCCGAGCCAGCGGCGTGCCGCGACCGAGCTCGGCCATGGCCGACTGCGGCCGTGGCGGGGTAGGTGGCTCGCCGTGGCCGCCTCGACGATGAGGCCGGCCGCGGCGAGGGCCGAAAGGGCCGGCCGTCGGCGGCGGTTTCCCCCATGAGGGGAGGGAGTGGGGCCCGCTTCCCCCCATAATTCTCATCACGAGAGATCATAGGGGGTTGGACCCACCCATGATCCTCTTTGTGTGGAGATCATGTGAGAACTTTATTTTTCTATAAATGATGGTGTAACCCATCAATTTTTATCTTAAATTTTTCTAATCATCAAATCAGCAATGTAATGGATAAATGGCTCACCGACCTTACTCTAGGTCACGAAAGTCCTCTATGTCCGATGAGTGATCTAATTTTATTTGCTATCTGGGCTGCATGCTGCCAAATTTTTTTTACAGTACGACACCTTGACTCTTCGTGTCTCTTGAGTAACGGGAGATTATTCTGTCCGGGTTCCGGACTCCGGGTGATCTCTTAGGAGATCAAATTTGATCTCCTAGGAGATCAAACATACCTTATTTTCTTATCTCCTAGGAGATCAAATGTGAGAGATCAAAAATAATCTCCTAGGAGATCAAATATAATCTCCTAGGAGATCAAATATGATCTCTCATAGGAGATCAAAAAATACCTTCTTATGATTTAATCTCCACCTTTCCTTCCTCCACGCGGCAAAGTAATACACAACCCGGACATAGATTTGGAAACGGGCTCCGATTCCAATAATTTCCCCTTGAGTAACAGAGTGAAGTTCAAGCGATTTGAAAAAGAGCGTTGTTAAGGGCACCGCAGTTTTGGCTATGTGCACCGCACTTTCTCCTAGTTTTTCGCGCTTTCTAGAAATACGCGTTGTACATGCATTTTTTAGAAAAAGTGTTCAACACGAAAGTTGTAGATCTCGACGAGATCTACAACTTTCGTGTTGAACACTTTTCCTAAAAATGCATGTACAAGGCGTATTTCTAGAAACCGCGAAACCTGAGCGTATTTCCAAAGTACGCCTTGTACATGCATTTTTAGGAAAAATGTTCAACACGAAAGTTGTAGATCTCGTCGAGATCTACAACTTTCGTGTTGAACACTTTTTCTAAAAATACATGTACAAAACGTATTTCTAAAAAACGCGAAAAACTAGGAAAAAGTGCGGTGCACATAGCCAAAACTGATGTGCCCTTAACAGCGCCCATCAAACCACTCAAAACCTATAGTCCTCCGACGAGCAACGGCGGCGCACCAGAAGATGTCAAGGTATATCGTGCAGGACTCCGATTCCACCTTCACCGTCACCTTCAACGGAAGAGAAAACATTTTTACGACGCTGACGGCCTCCGGCAATGAAGCTGACCTCTGGATATCCGATATCCTCCGCCTCCGTAACGAATATCACCTTATCGTTGGCATCGACGTCGAGTGGCGTCCCTCCCGCTCTCGTATGCAAAACCCTACCGCCTTACTCCAGATCTGCGTCGATCATCGCTGTCTCCTCTTCCAACTTCTCCACGCTGACTACATCCCCCATTCTCTGAAGGAATTCCTCTCAAACCCACGCTTCACCTTCGTCGGAGTAGGAATCAATGAAGATATCGAGCGCCTGGTTGAAGATAGCGGCCTGATGGTGCAAAATGCCGTCGATCTCAGGGAACTCGCTGTGCAGATGACCGGCCGATTAGAGATGAGACAGATGGGGCTCAAAACCCTTGCCGAGGAGATTGTGGGCGTTCAGGTAAGTAAACCCAACAGCGTGAAGATGAGTCGTTGGGATCAGGAGGTTCTTACACTGGATCAGATCATGTATGCTTGCCTTGATGCCTTCCTCTCCTTCGAGATTGGGAGGCGGCTTTACGCTGGAGGCTCGTTCTTGGGATCTGGTTAGGAAATATGGATTTTGCCACTCTCAAGGATGACAGTTGGAGGGGTTACTCTGAATTCTGCTGTTGATTTTGGTAAACAATGAGGACTTAGGTTCTTCAATGACTTCTGTTTTACCACATTTTACTACTACATTACGTTTCCTCATAGTAACATGGATCATGAAATTCAACAAATAGTGTTCTCACTGTTTTTAAACGCAGTCTAAGGGCCCGTTCATTTGCGCTGTTTTGAGGTTTTTTTTCTCATCTTGATTTTTTAGAAAATCAAAATTTGGCATCCGTTTAGCTATATTTTCCGTTATTTTGGTTTTGAACTGGAAAGGGGATGTTTTCATTTCCTTCTAAAATTGTCTCCTCTCAAAACAGACATAGGGAGGTCTGTTTTGATCAGTTTTGAGAATAGAAGAGCTCCCCATTTCTGCGATTTAGTGGTGGTGAGCGATCTTCTCCGGCAACGCTGGGGCAGTCATAGGTCGCAGTTCTAATGCCAGATGAAAAGGGTGTCAAATAATCCTCATATAGAGCTAGCGAAGTACTCTATGTAGGTGGACGATTGACCACTGTTGGGGGGATACCTTATTTTAGAAGGGTAAGCTGGTTTGGTTAGGAGAGTGAGAGAGCTTGAGGACATTAATGGTCAATATGTATTCATTATACTTCAAACGTAGAAGGGGTCCATTTTTTAGAAGATTAGGCTAGATTGTCCAACTAATCTCTGTTCTAGGTGTCAAATTTTGATATGTGGTAGGCATATCAAGAACGAAGAACAAGACAGTACCTTGCATAACATGAAAATAAATGATGCACTTGGGAGACACGCTCCCACATTTACCCGGAGGTTGGGTCCTCAAGAGCACTCCTCTCTCTCAAAGAGAGCCCATGACACTAAGGGTCCATTTGTTTCGGCTGTTGTTGATCAAAAAAGAGCTATTAGAGGTGGAGCTTGAAAAATGTATTGTTTTTGGAAAATGAAATTTGCAGTAAAAATCTGTTTGTGTAAAATGCAGTTTGTAGAGTTGTTCAAAAAGTAGTGAAAAAAATGTTTGGTAAATGATGAGTGTGATTTTTACATGTTTTTCACCTTGCTTTTCTTGTCGATTTCATCTCTGTGTGTACTATTTATGCCCGATTTTAGCTTCTATTTTATGCATATGATAGATCTGGACTGCATGATTGGAATGTATTCATAGGTGTTTACTTATCGTGCGATTCAGGAGAGACTGTCAAATTTGTCTCACGCACGCCAGTGCGGAATTTCCGCACGCGTTTGCGCCTCCTTCTCCTTGAATTGGATGAATTGTGTCAACCTGAGATTGTGTCGATCTTAGTTTGTGCGTGCGAAATTGTCGCACGCACACACACAGTCATTTTTATGCTTCCAACGCCATTTTGGGTGATCTTAAAGTGCGCGTGCGTGATTTCCGCACGCGCACGCACTTGCGCAGATTGGCGCCCCGTGTATTTCACCCCCGTTGACTTTCCACACACGCGTGTGCTTTGCGCTGCACGCCCGTGCATCCTGTTTTAATATAAGTTCTATTAGAAAAGCCCATGTATAAAGGCCCATAAAGGCCATAGTATTCTCTCTTCTTTAGTCCCACATCTTGTATAGGATTTTTTCTCTCTTCTCATCTCCTATATAATTGTATTCTCTCCTTGTATTTACTTACACAAGCAATACATACAAGTTTCGGCTTCTCTCAACATGGTATCAGAGCCAGGTTACATCCTCTAACCGTCCTGTGCATTTTTTTAACCGCATCTACCCGCCGCCTTCTAGCGGACTCCGCGGTCTCCTCGCGGACTAGTTGCGGTCTCCAGCGGTCTGCCTCCTTTTCTATCCGCCGATTCTCGCTCACTGTCCGCGGCCTCAACGGACAGTCCGCTGCCTCTCCCCGTGGATTCAGGTTATCTCCTCTTCCCCCCTTTTTATAGTTTTTCTCCTCTATTCCGTGGACCCCACCTCCCGTGCGTCTCGCACGGTCTCCAGTTTTATCCGCGCGGCTTCCCCTCCTATCCGCTCGGCGTCTGCTCCTTGCGGTTTCCTTCTCGCCGCTCGATTTCTTTTCTCTTTTCTCCTATCCGCTCGAGTTCGTCAACTCGCGGCTTCTCTCTCTCCTATCCGCTCGAGTTTGTTAACTCGCGGTCTCTTTTCTCTCTCCCGCTCGAGTTCGTCAACTCGCGACTTCTCTCTCTCCTATCCGCTCGAGTTTGTTAACTCGCGGTCTCTTTTCTTTTTTCGCCGCCTTCTCGCGGCCTCCAGACCGTGCGGTCTGCTTCTTACCCGCTCTGGTCGTGGCCTGTCTGGCCGCTGGTGTTCGCATTGTGACCGTGCGGGTTCATTCTCCCGGCCTTTTCTGCTCGCTTATTCGTCGCTGCGGCTTGTTCCTAGTCGCCGCGGTCTCCTCCCGTCTCTGCGGCCTGCCTCTCCAGCGGCTCCCTGCCTGGTCGCTGCGGCCTCCTTCCTATTCGCTGCGGCCCCCTTCCAAGTCGGTGCGGCTTGTCTTCCAGGACTATGGGCTCCTCTGTTGACTCCACCGGCCCGACGGCTAGTCCGCCCGCAGACCGCCCGACTTGTCCTACCGACCTGCGCGATGAATTACGCATCACTACCATCTCTCTCTCCGGGAAGAAAAATTTTCTCCCTTGGGCGCATTCTGTGCGCCGGGTTCTCCAGGCCAAGGGTCTCCTGTCTTACCTCACCCAGGCTCCTCCGGCCCCTCTACGGACGATTGGCTCCGCAACGATGGTCGTGTGCAGACTTGGCTCCTCAACTCCTTGGATGGTGAGCCGTATCAGATGGCCATGTATCACGAGACGGCCAAGTCTATATGGGATGAGCTGCACTCACTCTATTCCGGCAAGGACAACCTTCAGCACCTCTACGACATCCTCACCGATCTCGTTGCTCTCGACGCCAGTGGCGCCCCGGACATGATGTCGTTTGTCGCTCGGGCTAAGACTTTGGCCGAGGCCTGGATACTGCACCAGCCTTCTACCAGTGATCATGCTGCCCAGCGCGCTCAGAAGGAGGCGGTTTGCATTGCTATTATGATGGCCCGTCTTCCGCCTCACCTTCAGACTATCCGGACTCAGGTTCTGGCATCTCCCACCGTTCCATCCCTTTCTGAGATCTGTTCCATGCTCCTCCGCGTGACGCCTCCTCCGGATGCTCCTGCGCCGACTTCCTCGGCCCTTCTTCAGCAGGCCCCTCCGCCCCTGCTTCCCTTGCCTCCCGCTGCTCGTGGTGGCCGCTCCGGCTCTCGGGGCCGCGGGCGTGGTGGCAGGGGGCGGCCGAAGTGTTCCTACTGCGGCAAGGATGGACACCTTGAAGCGACCTGTTACCGCAAGAATGGATATCCTCCTCGACCGACGGCTTCGGTGGCCGCAGATGCCTCCTCTCCTGCCTCTCCGGACCTTGAGGCTGTCCGCCTCCAGCTCCAGCACCTCCAGGGACTGCTCAACCCGCCTCCTGCTTCCCTGGCCTCCACCTTCGTCTCCCAAGAAGGTACGACCCGTCTCTCCACCGGTCCGTCCTGGATCATGGACTCCGGTGCCACTCATCACATTACGTCCTAGCGGCCTGCCACATACTCGGACTCTCCTCATCCGCGGTCTATCACCGTGGCTAATGGGGCCCTTGTTCCCGTCTCCGGATCGACGAACATCTCTCTCAGCCCGTCGTTTCCTCTCCGCTCGGCTCTTCATGTTCCGAGTTCCCCCTTCAATTTACTTTCTGTTGGTCGCCTTACTGCTGATCTGGATTGCTCTGTTATATTCACTTCCTCTTCTTTTGTCATACAGGATCGCAGGACGCGGACTACCATTGGTAAAGGCGGATTGCGGAACGGTCTCTACCTTCTCGACACACCTCCTACTATCCTCTCCTCCGTCTCCTCCATCGAGTGGCATCGCCGTCTTGGCCACGCTCCTCTACTTGTTCTCCAGCGAGCTCTCCCTGATATCTCTCTCCATCCGTTTCAGTGTGAGTCTTGTATCCTCGGCAAGCAGCCGCGTTCATCTTATCCTGCTCATTGTACCCGAGCTCTGCTCCGTTTGATTTATTGCATTCTGATGTATGGGGGCCATATAAAATTACTAGTATTTCTGGTTTCCGGTATTTTATTACTTTCATTGATGATTATTCTCGCATGACGTGGTTGTACTTACTTCGTGATCGCTCTGAGCTTCCTCGCATTTTTTGAGCCTTTGTCGTTGAAACTCGTACCCAATTTCACACAACTATCAAAACTGTGCGCACGGATAATGCTCGTGAGTACACTGGCCACGACTTTGCTACTATATGCTCTGAGTTCGGGATTATCCACCAAACCTCTTGTGCCTACACGCCTCAACAAAACGGCGTTGCCGAACGAAAAAACCGCCACTTACTTGATGTGGCTCGCTCCCTCATGCTTCAAATGCATGTGCCCAAGCATTACTGGAACTTTGCGGTCTCCATGGCTTGTTTTCTCATCAACCGTCTCCCTTCCTCCGTCCTCCACTATGCTACTCCGTTCAGCCTGTTGTTTCCCTCGACGCCGACTTTCCCTATTCCGCCCCGTATCTTTGGTAGCACTTGTTACGTCCACCATCTGGGCCCGCCCTCGGACAAATTAGATCCCCGGGCGGCTAAACACATATTCGTGGGCTATTTTCGTACTCAGAAGGGGTATCTCTGTTATTCTCCCGTCACTCGGAAGCTCTCCGTCTCTGCGGATGTCACCTTCCGCGAGACTCAACCATTTTTTTCGGATTCTCTCACTACTCCTTCGGCTCCTTTACCTCCATCCATCCCACGCCCAGTTCTCCCCGTTACAACGCCGCTGCTACCGGTTCCACCAGCTCTACCTCCTGTTCCCCCCGCCCCACCCATCATCCGGGTCTATACTCGTCGCCCCCGTTGCTCTATGGCCCCACTGCAGTCCGCCTCAACCACGGTTACTCCGCGCCCGGCAGATCAGGTACAGACATCCACCGCTCATCCTCTAGCTCACTACGTCTCTCTACATCGCCTATCTCCCCATCTTCAAACTTTTGCTACTTCTCTTTCCTCGGTTTCTGTTCCTAATTCTGTGCTGGAGGCGCTCGAACATCCTGGCTGACGGGCTGCCATGGAGGAGGAAATGGCTGCTCTCTGGACTAACCAGACCTGGACTCTCGTCCCTCTTCCTCCCGGTCAGAAACCCGTTGGGTGTAAATGGGTCTTTGTTATTAAACATGCTGCTGATGGCACTATTGACCGCCTAAAGGCCCGCCTTGTGGCTCGTGGCTTCACCCAGC
Source organism: Platanthera zijinensis (assembly GCA_039513925.1). NCBI lineage: Eukaryota > Viridiplantae > Streptophyta > Magnoliopsida > Asparagales > Orchidaceae > Platanthera > Platanthera zijinensis. The sequence goes on along the minus strand of CM077089.1, from coordinate 181,036,256 downwards.
AGCAGGGGCTCGACTACGAGGAGACTTTTTCCCCGGTGGCCAAACTCAATACAGTCCGGGTTCTCCTCTCTGTTGCGGTACATCACCAGTGGCCCCTACTCCAACTGGATGTCAAAAATGCGTTTCTGAACGGTGATCTCCAGGAAACTGTGTATATGCAACAACCTCCCGGGTTTGAGACCACGGGAGAGTCTCAAGTCTGCCATCTTTGAAAGGCTCTTTATGGTCTCAAACAGTCCCCCCGGGCATGGTTTGACAAGTTCAGTAAGGCCCTCCGGGAAATTGGTTTTACTCGAAGCTCCGCCGACTTCTCGCTCTTCACTCGCCACCGATCTACCGGGACCGTCCTTCTGCTAGTCTATGTGGACGACATCATTATTACTGGGAACGACTCGAATGGAATACTGGCGGTCAAACTTCATCTGAGCACCGTTTTTCAAACAAAAGATCTGGGGCCCCTTCGGTACTTCTTGGGCCTAGAAGTCGCCAGACGACCAGATGGTTTGATCATTTCTCAGCGAAAGTACTGTACTGACCTTCTTCATGATGCGGGTTACTCAGGCTGTAAGCCGATTGACACCCCAATGGATGTCAATCACAAGTTATGCGCGCAGGCCTCTGACTCAGATATCCTACTGGAAAATCCAGAATATTACCGTCGCCTAGTCTGAAAATTGATATACCTCACAGTAACCAGACCAGATATCTCCTTCGCTGTTGGTATCGTCAGTCGATATATGCATTCCCCCAGAAGCTCTCATCTTCAGGCGGTTGAACGTATTCTCAGATACCTCAAAAAGGCTCCTGGACAAGGACTGGTGTACAAAGTCTCTTCTTCCTCTCCTACTCTGGTAGCATACTCTGATGCTGACTATGCTGGGTCCCTCGATGATCGAAGGTCCACCAGTGGCTTCTGCACGTACTTTGGAGGACATCTGATTACCTGGCGGAGCAAGAAACAAGCGGTCGTTGCTCGATCATCAGCTGAGGCAGAATATCGGGCGATGACATCAGTGGTGTCGGAACTAATGTGGCTTGAAAGCCTTCTCAACGATCTGGGTGTAAAGCTTCCTTCACCCGCTCTTCTCCTCTGTGACAGTCAAGCTGCTATACACATTGCAAAGAACCCAGTCTTTCACGAGAGAACTAAACATATTGAAGTCGACTGTCATTTTATCCGGGAAAAGGTTCAACTAAAGAAGATCAACCTCAGACATGTTCCTGGTACTGAACAAGTTGCGGATGTCCTCACAAAGGCCTTGTCAAGTACCCTCTTCTATCAATGCCTGTCCAAGCTTGGTGCATACGATTTGTACGCTCCAGCTTGCGGGGGAGTATTAGAAAAGCCCATGTATAAAGGCCCATAAAGGCCCTAGTATTCTCTCTTCTTTAGTCCCACATCTTGTATATGATTTTTCCTCTCTTCTCATCTCCTATATAATTGTATTCTTTCCTTGTATTTACTTACACAAGCAATACATACAAGTTTCGGCTTCTCTCAACAAGTTCCAACGCGCAGATAAGAGGGACTCATTTGACGTCGTTTTCTTGTAATTTTCGACCGGGATCTCCTCTCCTAGCTTGAGCTATCCATCCTAGTGATCCTCCTTCATCAAGGGATTCAAAGTGAAGGTGTTTCTCATCCTCTTATCCGCAAAGCAATGTTGAGTTTGAGGAAAACATGGACGAAGTAGACAATCAAGAAGACAAGTAGAATAGGAAGTGGTGACAACTCTCCCGAACCCTGGACGCAACCGACAAACGTGCGAAGGCCTCATATTGACAACCCAGTGGACTCCTTTCACTTGTACGACAAAGACTTGATTTTCGTTTATATTTCTCTATCTCCTCGGCCCTCCTAGGATTATTGGTAGGGAGTGCTCTTTTTGTTGATGAATATGCTTTGTATGGAACTCATGTTTGCTTTTAATGCATTTTAAACCAACTTGTGTGGAAGATATTGTGTTCATGCTTAGTGTATGTGATTGCTAGTTTGGTTTGTTGCTTTAAGTGTTGGTGTGTTTGAGTTTGATGCTAGTACGCGAAGAGGTGCCGTCGAACCTCACCCCATTCTCGATTGAGTGAAGCAGTGAAGGCGACCTACACATGTTCTTATGTTGCGAAGCAGTGCCGACGACTCGAACAATTTCCTTTTCATGCTTGTAGTGTTAGGACAAATAACTCAATCCAACGTTTTTAATCATTTTTTGCTTTTACAATTCATTTTTTAAAATGGCGAAGAAATCCATACCGTGTTCCTTGAGAGATCGATACTCGAGATTTACTCTTTGTTTTATATTTCTTGAACAACTAGTGCACTTGCCATTATAAGATCAAGTTTTGGGCGTCGTTGCCCGGGAACTCGGTTACGATGTTTTTCGTGTATAAGAAAATTAGTTGTGAGAGTTGTATAGTTGTTTAAGTTTTCTTTGTTTTGTTTAAGTGTTTTTCTGTATGTAGAGATGAAATCCTTGTGATCTAGCACCGTTTGATCCTAAAATAGAGCATACCCAGCGTGAGTAGCGACGATTCGTCCAAAGGATGGACGATTATATTGTTCAGCAGACACCTGAAGTGAATGCAAATGCGGACCATCCCAATGCTCGAGCCTAAGAAGAACAGAAAGTGATGCGTCCGAGGTCATGCACTATGCGTGATTACACTACCCCAGTCGTGGGGAGTGTCTACCCTGCCTTTGGCACGACCATCACTAATAATCAGTTTGAAATCAAGCCTGCCATTGTCCATATGATCCAAAGCAATGTGCAATTCTTCGGGCTACTAAGTGAAGACCCACACCTCCATCCAACATATTTCTTTGGAATATGTGCAACTTTCTATTATGCAGGAGTTGGGGATGATGCGGTCAAGCTATGACTTTTCCCTTTCTCCCCGAGGGATAAGGCCAAGGTTTGGCTCCACACCATCACCCCGGGGGATGTGGCTGCATGGGAGGCACTGAAGCATAAGTTCTTGGAGAAATTCTACCCGGCAGAGAAAATAGTCAGCATACGTCGGGAGATTTCGAACTTCCGTCTGGCCGATCAAGAGTCGATGGCTGATGCTTGGGAGAGATTTTAGACATGCTGCGAAAATGCCCTCAACACGAATTCTCACAATGGCTGCTAGTAGAAATCTTCTACTTTTTCCATTGATGCCGCGACTGGAAGGAACTTAATGAACTGTACTGGCATACCCCGGAGAAGGTGTTCGAGCTTATTCAAGAAATTTCGGCCCATAGTTCATACTGGACTTCATGGAGAAATACCTCTAGAAGGTCGGTGGACTTTATTAAGGTAACTGTTCTTCAAATTAAAACCAAAACCTTATTTGGCGTTGGAATAATTTGCCAGCAGGACGCGTGTGTGTGGGACCGACCCCGTGGCTTTCCCCATCGCGTTCCTGGTCTGGGTGTTGACCCCGGTGGGCCCCCTGTGGCTGAATATCCCGGCGGTCCTGTGGTTGGGATTAGTCCCACATCGCTCGCATCGCTCGCTCCTCCCTCTGATACCATGTGAGAACCCGCCCACCCATATCGCATCTCAAAACCCAGGTTTTGAGATGCGATATGGGTGGGCGGGTTCTCACATGGTATCAGAGGATGGTTGTCTTGCTGCGGGGGTGTGTTGGAATAATTTGCCAGCAGGACGCGTGTGTGTGGGACCGCCACAGGGGGCCCACCGGGGTCAACACCCAGACCAGGAACGCGATGGGGAAAACCACGGGGTCGGTCCCACACACACGCGCCTGCTGGCAAATTATTCCAACACACCCCCGCAGCAGGACAACCATCCTCTGATACCATGTGAGAACCCGCCCACCCATATCGCATCTCAAAACCCAGGTATTGAGATTAAGGGTGGCGGGATACATAAACACCGAGGACCAAGCGCTGCGAGCGATGTGGGACTAATCCCAACCACAGGACCGCCGGGATATTCCGCCACAGGGGGCCCACCGGGGTCAACACCCAGACCAGGAACGCGATGGGGAAATCCACGGGGTCGGTCCCACACACACGCGTCCTGCTGACAAATTATTCAAACACACCCCCGCAGCAGGACAACCATGCTCTGATACCATGTGAGAACCCGCCCACCCATATCGCATCTCAAAACCCAGACATTGAGATGAAGGGTGGCGGGGTACATAAACACGGAGGAGCGAGCGCTGCGAGCGATGTGGGACTAATCCCAACCACAGGACCGCGGGGATATTCCGCCACAGGGGGCCCACCGGGGTCAACACCCAGACCAGGAACGCGATGGGGAAAGCCACGGGGTCGGTCCCACACACACGCGTCCTGCTGACAAATTATTCAAACACACCCCCGCAGCAGGACAACCATGCTCTGATACCATGTGAGAACCCGCCCACCCATATCGCATCTCAAAACCCAGGCATTGAGATGAAGGGTGGCGGGGTACATAAACACGGAGGAGCGAGCGCTGCGAGCGATGTGGGACTAATCCCAACCACAGGACCGCGGGGATATTCCGCCACAGGGGGCCCACCGGGGTCAACACCCAGACCAGGAACGCGATGGGGAAAGCCACGGGGTCGGTCCCACACACACGCGTCCTGCTGACAAATTATTCCAACATTTGGTTTGACCGGTTCTGGTTCCGGTTCCGGTTCCAGCTTAATTTTTGGAACCGTCATGTCAACGGTTCCGATTACGGTTCAACAAGAACTAAAACCAAATCGACCACTAACGGTTCGGTCCGATTTCAACTAAAACCAAAATCAAACTTGGCGGAATGAAATAAAAGCGGGCTGCAAATAGTAAAACTAAAAAACAACATCAAAATAAAAATTATTATGCTGCGCACTTCTCGATGGTCTTCTCCACGATCGGTGGGATAGTATCCATCGCCTTCCTACGCGTGTGGACTCGTCACGACATCTTGTTGGCTTGCGCACGGCTCATCAACATGATTAACCGTAAGAATCGACTATAATTAATAATCTTTCACGATTATTAATAAATAGTAGTTGTATATCTTCTATATTTTTTAAATAAAATATTTCAAAAAAATATGTAATTAAATTGAAAATACATTATATAACTATATAAAAATAAAAAATGCACTACAAAAATTGACTCAAAACCGCACCAATGTCAAACCATATCACACGGTTTTTATGCGGTGAAGTTTTGTTCGGTCCAAAATCGATCCCTTTTAATGCGATTGTGGTTTGAGTTCAAACTGCACCAGCTTCACTCGTGATAGTAAGTATAAATATTATAGATAAATTATAAATAATAACAATATAATAATAATAATAATAAACGGGCTGTGGTTCGGTTCTACTACGGTTCGGTTCGGATCGGGTTTAAAAATCTTAAAACCGCTTGAGAATTGTATGTTGCGATTCTGGTTCCGGTCGGGATAATAAAATGTAAGAACCACACCCTGACCAATGTTGTTTACGGTTTCAAAATTCAAGCCGAAACCCGAATAATTTGTGAACGGTTCGCCTGGTTTTTTGCGGTTCCGGTTCGGTTTTTGGTTTTAAGTGACAGATCTAGGTTTAGGCTGAGACGCTAGCACAGTGGTTTGACAATCTATCTTTACTAAAGCGTCTTGCACATGCTCCTTCACCCGTTATGACTATTGCGTGCCACATTTGTGGAGAACCCCGACATCATTCATTTGAATTCCCCATTGGTGAGCCTGTTTCTGATCCGTCTCTATATTATTCCGATGAAACTGTCAACTATGTAGGGAAACAAGGCAGGAACGATTCATACTCCAACACATATAACCTGGGGTGGTGAAATCATCCCAACTTCTCTTGGAACCAAAATGTGTCGGGATAGAGGTGACAACCGGGACAACATCAGCAAGAAGGACAAGCGTCCGATAGCCAATCACAGCTGCCACAATTTACAAATGCCCTTCAATCTTTGCCCGCTTCAAAGAAGAACACCTTTGAGGAGATGCTGAGAAGTTCGTGGAAATAACTCAATCAGCTTTGGTGAGTCAGAGCGCTTCCATCTTGTGCTTGGAAACACAAATGGGGCTGCTGGTCCAAGTTCTCTCCGAGCGAGCACAAGGATTCCTCCCGAGTACAACTAAGAAGAATCCAAGGGGGCATAGCAAAGCACTCTCGCTACCGGCTCCAAAATTTGATTGAGTATTTCTTTGAACTGCAAAATTAATAATATGGAGGCCACTGCACTTTGTGATGCCGGTTCATCCTAAAATATCATTTCTTTGTAGGATGTAGAGATATTCGCTGTCATCCCTAGCATGGACGAACGAATGTCACTGCTTTTAGCCAACGGTGCTATCGTTGAGATAGTGGGCGAAGCACATGACATTCCTGTTGCTCTATAAGGAGAGACCATCTTAGCTAATTTTTAGATTATGAGGCCTATAGAGAATGATTCTCTCCCAATTTTTGGGTCCCCAATTTCTGAAATCCCTTGGTGCCACTCTGCATCTTGCAGATGGACACGCCCATCTATGAAGCACCGACACCGGGGTCAATGTGTCCGTGTCGGACTCTCCGACATGCGTCCGACACGTCGACACGCTCGGACACGCGTGTCGGCGTGCCGACACGTTTTGGTCACACGGGACACGCGTGTCCCGCTGTTTTTTAAAACTCCCCGAGCCGCAGTTTGATGCCCATTTCTCCCGCAAGCTAAGGTCCTCTTCCTCTCGTAGATCTAGGGCATCAACGTTCCTTTCTCCATCTTCGTGCTCTCACTCTGTATTCCTCTAGCGAAGATCGTGTTCCTCCCGCAAAGCTAGGGCATCGTCGTCTTTCTTGCTCTTCTCCCGCGAGATCTAGGGCATCTTCGACTCTTCGTGCTCTCGCTGCTTTGAGCTCCAGGTTTGTCATCTTCTCATCTTGCTCTCGATTCCAGCTCCAGGTTTCTCATCTTCTTATCTTGCTTTCAGCTCTTGTTCTTCTTGCAGCTCCGATTCTTCTTGCTTCCAGCTCCAGGTATTCTTCCAGCTCCTGTTCTTCTTGCTATGAATATTTGTGGTATCATTTTTCATTTCTTTGATTATAGTATGACAAGTGACAAATGAGTTTTTTGGATGAATTTCTTGTTATGTTCTTTTGGTTTATTTTAAAGGTGTTATGTATTGATTCTTTTTGGTAGGAACACTTACTTTTTTTGTAGAATGTCTTCAAGCAAGGGTAGTAATAGTGGTTCACAAGAGCCTATATCTGATGATGATCCGAAAAAATCATTATGGAGGTTTGCCACTAAGCTAGCTACACATGGTGAGCCGGGAGGCAATTTGACATGAAAGTGTAATTTTTGTGAATTTTTTTTTACAAGTTCATATACAAGAGTGAGAACACATTTGTTAATGCTCAGTGAAAAAGGAATTGGAAAATGTGCCAAAGTAGAAAAGAGTGATCTCATCGAGATGAAAAATTTAGAAAAAGAGTTGAATGCTAGAATCGCAAGTCTTGCTCTTAGAAAGGTTCCTTTGCCCCATTCTAGAATTTCAAGTAGTGAAGGTGGATCTTCTAGTGGGGTTGATTATTTCACCAAAAAAAGAAAAGTTGAAAGTGGTGGAAAAAGAGCACTTGAGAAGTCATTTAGCTTGGGTCAACGAGAACAGTTAGACTATGAGATTGCGAGAATGTTTTATTCAGCAGGTTTACCGTTTAATTTAGCAAGAAATCCTTACTTTATATCCGCTTTTACTTATGCTGCAAATCATGATATTGCGGAATATTTACCACCAAAATACAATTTGCTTAGGACCACCTTGTTGCAAAAGGAGAAATTAAATATTGATAGATTGTGTGCACCTATCAAAAATGTGGAAGGAGAAGGGTGTTAGCCTAGTGAGCGATGGATGAAGTGACTCCCAACGGCGATCACTTATTAATTTCATTGCAGTTAGTGATGGAGATGCAATGTTTTTGAAGGCTGTTGATTGCTCGGGTGAGATAAAAGATATGCATTTTATTTTTAACCTATTCAAAGAGGTTATAAATGAAATTGGACATGAGAAAATTGTCCAAATTATAACTGATAATGCTGCTAATTGCAAGGATGCGGGACAACTTATCGAATAAGAATTTCCCTCTATTATTTGGACTTCTTGTGTGGTGCACACTCTGAATCTTACATTAAAGAATATATGCGATCCAAAGAATACGGAGGTCAATCAAGATGTTTATTTGGAATGCAGTTGGATATCAGAAATTGTTTCTGATGTTTTGCAGGTAAAGAATTTTATTATGAATCATGCCATGAGGTTAGCAATATTATAATGAGTTTGTTAACTTGAAATTATTTTTGATGTTTTGTAGGTAAAATTTTTTATCATGAATCATTCCATGAGACTTGCAATTTACAATGAGTTTGTTAACTTGAAATTGCTATCCATTGCTGATACAAGATTTGCTTCAATGATTGTTATGTTGAAAAGATTTAAGCTCATTAAAAGTAGTCTCCAAACCATGGTGTTTTGTGAGAAATGGAGTATTTATCGAGATGACAATCAAGGAAAAGCATGATTTGTGAAGGAAAAAGTACTAAATGATTCATTGTGGGACTCTATTGATTGCATCCTATCCTTCACAACTCCAATTTATGATATGCTGAGGTTTTGTGATACGAATAAACCTTGCCTTCACTTAGTCTATGACATGTGAGATTCTATGATTGAAAAAGTGAAAAAAGCTATTTATGATCAAGAGGTTAAAAGGTTAGATGAGCAATCAACTTTTTATGATGTTGTTCGAGCAATATTACTTGATCGTTGGTCAAAGAAAAATACTCCTCTTCATTGCTTAGCACATGCCTTGAATCCAAAGTAATTTCTAACTTTTCATGTGTTTTTTATATTTATATTAATGTTTAATTTTTATGTTATTAATACTTGTGTTTTTTTTTAAATTAGGTATTATAGTGAACAATGACTCAATGAAGATCCTTCAAGAGTATCTCCATACAAGGATAGTGAGATAATTCAAAAAACTAAGAAATGTTTTAGGAAATACTTTCCGGAAATTGAGGAGCGAACACGAGTGAATTTAGAGTGCAAATTTTGCATACATAAATGGAGATTTTAGAGATTTTGATTCAATTCAAAGCAGATATTTTATGGATCCCAAGGCTTGGTGGGTTGTTCATGGAGCAAGTGCTCCCATTTTACAAAGTTTAGCATTAAAGCTTCTTGCACAACCATTCTCATCATCATGTGCGGAGAGAAATTGGAGTACATATTCTTTTGTGCACTCAATGAAGAGAAATAGAATGACACCAAAGCGTGCAGAAGATCTGATTTTCATACACAACAATCTACGCCTACTTTCAAGAAAAAATCCACAATATACACAAGGAGAAACAAAGATATGGGATATTGGCGGAGATGTTTTTGATATATTCGAAGATGTTGGTATGCTGGAAATTGCAAATCTCTCACTGGATGAGCCGTACATGAAATCAGTTGTTTTTTTAGATGATATATAACATGTAAGTATGAGTATTACATTTTTATATACCAAGTTTGTTCATTTCTTGTCTATTTATTAGTATTTTACAATTTTTATAATTATGAAATATGAATTTAACAAACGTGTTTGAACGTGTCGAATATTACTAGTTTAGGAGAATGGACGAGTCGCGTGTCGTGTCGCGTATCGGTGTCGGTGCAATATAGACGCCCATCTTCCTTCTAGAGATCAACTTATTAACACTTCTGAATTTCTTGTTGAGTCTGGAATATCTAAGGAGATAGTTATCGTATGTGATGAACTTGGGGAATTTAGCAGTGTTGTATTGTGCAGCCCAGGTGCAGTTGAAGGAATAAAGACATCAAATGTGCTGATGCTGAAGTGGTGGACGTGAAGGAGTAGAAGGGGATGATGGAACCAGACGAAATCGGCATGCTGCTAGGAGAACTTGATGGACAACTGAATGTGAAAAGAACTGATGTTGAAACCGGAGTTGAAGAGGAAAAGGCTGATAAAAAGCTTATGGGGCAGGCTACCTCTAGCTTCCTAGGAAAAACTTTCATTTTTAAGTCTAACAACAATCATTTTAAAAAATTCGTCAAGTGGGCTGATCTTCTACCGCCTCTGATAGAGAGGGGATGAAGCCCGAGCATAATCATGAAACTACTAAACCTATTTTTGATGAGCGATTGCAATCTCCCGGAGTGGAGAGGAAAAAGAAAGAGAGACTGATGAATGTGCCACGTTCCACTGCCCTCCGGCTCGAGAAGGAGGAGGTTAGAGGTGGGAAGAGTTACTTCTTCTCGGGCTCTAAATCTTTCACCTCCGGACCTTCTCGGTTGGCCGGAGAGAATCATTACAAATCAGTGTACAGCTGATTCGTAGATGGTTCCTCAGACAATTGGTTGTTTTTTGCTTTGTTTTCTTCTTAACTCTAGTGTGCGCATTGAACTATAACTGCTAATACATGTATTTGCATTCAGCTTAAGGACGCTAAACAAAAGCATTGCTAGGAGACACCCCAGATTTGCCGTGTGCTCTTTGTTTTTAGCTTAGTTGTGTTATTGCTATTTCTGATCTATTTTTTTAGTCCCCCTTCATAATTTTCTTTTGTTGGAGATCACTTTTCCTGCAGGTTTTGGCGCTTTCGGTTACCTGCAAGTTGATTTTTGGCGGCGCACATCTTTGGAGCAGATTTTAAATGAAACTTTTATAAAGCACTGGTTGGATAACAAATTTCTCTCTCAGATTTTATTTCAATATTTATTCTTTTCATATAGCATCGGTTAAGTCTGGGGGAGAGTGTCTCAGTTATCACACGCACGTCACGTAGTTTTAGGCTTCATTTGGTTCGACGGTGGCGGGAGCACCCGACGTGTCGAAATATCGCTTTGGAACCAGAGGGGGAGAGGCGAGGGGGGGGGGGGGGGTTCCTCCTTGCTGCGGACGCAAGCGGAGCAAACGGGGACGACGGGTCATTTGGTTACCCGCCGCCTGGCGGCGGGTGCTCCAAACGGTGCCCGAAAACGCGGAACCAAACAAAGCCTTATTTTATCCAAGCTGTGTTTTATTGCTCCCTGTTTTCTTTTCGCAGCCTCATCCGCACACAGCGTTGCATCCACAAGTTATATAGATTTTTGTTAGTCTTGTAGCAAGTTACATTTCGGTGTAGGGGATAAAATTAGAAATAGATAGTTTAAATAGTGAATCAATGAGTGTAATGAGGCTCGTGCAGTGTTTTAGTGCGGTGCGCATGTACTCGAGTAGGAATCCTAATTAGCTTAATTCTCTATGCATAATTTATTTTATATTTTTCTAGTCTGTATACGCGTGTAATAATCATTTCTAATTAGAAGATGATCTCATTTGGCGATTGGTGAGGGGATGTGTGTAACAAGTGCTAGAGAGGTATTATCGGGACATTGTAAAAGGGTATCCTTTCTCAGTGTCTAGAACTTGCCCCAAGTGATCCTCGAAAGGCGTGCATAGGTTGAATTAGTTGTATGAATATGATTTAGGCCGTTATTTGGATAGTTTGAGCTTTTGTGTCGTGTCCTACTCGCCAACCATTGCAAGCCCTTTTGAGTCGTACACCTTTTGATCACCAAAGCCTAATAGCCTAGCCCATGTTCACACTTAAATCTGAGCTCGTTTTCAAAATATTTATTGATTTATGTGTGTGATGACTTTATTGTGGTTTTATTACTTTTATAGTGATTCTCTGCACATTTAATAGGTGAACGTTGTTTGAGTAGAATGAAAATAAAAAGTGAGAAGAAAATCTGGTTTTGAAAAGAAGAAAAGAAAGAAAAAGAGAAAAGAAGAAAAGAAAAAGAAATGAAAAAGAAAAAAACTAGGAATTTAAAATGTTTTGTTGTTTGGCTTAGTGAGCGTGACCCGTGTGTAAAGTCCAAGTTTGGGGGTGTCACGTCTTCATCTTTGTGCGTGATTCTTATTTTTTTGATGCGAGCTTGTATCTTTTGTTTAAACATGCTGAGTCTTCATGTTTATCTTTGATATCCATGCCTAAAATCTAAGCGTGAAGTTTTGTCCTAGTAAAGCCCTATTGATTCATCAACTAATTAGACCGGTGTAGTGGAGAGGGATGCGACCAGGCGAGCCTATGATCACCGTCATTGATGGATTTCTTTGGAGGATGCCTCGTAGCTTTGTGCCAATAATGTTGATCTGAATAGCTTAGTCACTTTCTCCCTTCGCTAGATATATGACAACCTCCTTTTTCTTTTTACTAAGTATTTAGTACTCGTGTTATATGAGTTTTGAAAAATTATAAAATCCATTTATGCATAGAGACTTCCACTAATAATTTTCCTACTCCCCGCGGGCACAACACTTCTCGGTTCACTCATATTCACGTTTAGCTTAGATTTTTTTTCCTTTTACCCCTGATTGTAATGCGGTTTGTTCGGGGCTAGCAAACATCTAAGTCCGAGGGTGTGATGAGTGTGATTTTTATCTGTTTTTCACCTTGCTTTTCTTGTCGATTTCATTCATGCGTGTACTGTTTATTACCCGATTTTAGCTTATATTTTATGCATATGATATATCTGGACTACATGGTTGGAATGTATTCAGAGGTGTAGACTTTTCCTGCGATTCGAGGGAGACTATGTCAAATTTGTCTCACGCACGCTCGTGTGGAATTTCCGCACGCATGTGCTCCTCCTTCCTTGAACTGCACGAATTGTGTCGACCCAAGCTTATGTTGACCTGAGTTTGTACGTGCGGAATGGTCGCACTCCCGTGCGTGCACGTGTAATCGCGTGTGCGCGATCATTTTTATGCTTCCAGCGCCATTTTGGGTGATCTGAGTTTGCGCACACGTGATTTCCGCATGCGCGTGTAATTGCGCGCGCGCAGTTTGGCGGCCAGTGTATTTCACCCCCCTTGATTTTTCGCACGCGCGTGCGCTTTACGCCGCACACCCGTGTGTCTTGTTATAATATAAGTTCCAGCGCGCAGATTTCCGAAAGAGGGACGCATTTGGCGCTGTTTTCTCGCCATTTTTCGACCGGGAGCTCCTCTTCTAGGTTGAGCTATCCATCCTAGTGATGCTCCTTCAAGGGCTTCAAAGTGAAGGTTTTTCCCATCCTCTTCTCCGCAAAGCAAGGTTGAGCTTGAGAAAAACGTGGATGGAGTAGACAATCAAGAAGACGAGTAATATAGGAAGTGGTGACGGCTCTCCCGGACCCCGGACGCAACTGACGAACGTGCGAAGGCCTCAAATTGACAATCCGGTAGATTCCTCACTTCTACAACAAAGACTTGATCTCCATTTGTATTTCTTCTCTTCTCCTCTGCCTCTAGGATTATTGGTAGGGAATGCTCTTTTTGTTGATGAATATGCTTTGTATCGAACTCATGTTTGCCTTTATTGCATTTTAAATCAACTTGTGTGGAAGCTATTGTGTTTGTTAGAAAAGCCCAATTAAGGGCCCTTGTTTTCTCTCTTTTCTCTCTCCTTGTATTAGTCCCACATCTTGTATTTAGGTTTTCTCTTCTCCTTCTTTTCCTATATAAGTGTATTCATACTTGTAACTATTCATTCAAGAAGTATATACAAGCTTTGAGGCCTTTCTCTACATGGTATCAGAGGGAAACCGGTCTCCTCCTGTAGTATCCGGCCTACCCGTTTTCTTCTCCTAACCGCAACCGGTCTCTTCTCCTAACCGGCTGTCCGCGCGGTCTCTCCTTCCCGCGGACTCCTGCGGCTTGGTCTTTTCTATCCGCTTCCCCCCCAACCCCTCTGTTTCTTTCGTGGCCTCCACCTCCTCCCTTCCTCCTCCTCTCTTTTTATACTCCTCTCTCTCACGTGGGTCCACTTTCTCTCCCCTTCTCTTCCCGCGCGGACTCTTCCTATCCGCTGCGGTCTCTCCCTGCATTTGGATCGCTGCTCGCAGCGACCTGCTCTCCTGCTCACCGGGCGGTCTCTCTCTATCCGCTGCGGCTTCTCCCTGCTCGCTAGTCGCTGCTCGCAGCGACCTGTTTCTCCTGCTCGCCGTGCGGTCTTTCTCTCTCCACTGCGACGTCTCCCTGCTCGCTGCTCGCTGATAGCTGCTCGCCGCGACCTGCCTCTCCTGCTCGCCGCGCGATCTCTTTCTATCCGCTGCAGTCCTTCCTACTCGCTATTCGCCTGCGGCCTGTAGCGACCTGCTTCCTACTCGCTTCTCGCTGCGGCCTCGCCTTTCTGCTGCTGTCTTGTCGCTTTTTGGTCGCGATCTCCTGGTCGCTGGCGTGTCCGCCGAGACCGGTCGCCTTCTTCCTTTCTTGCCTACCTGCACGACAATCCTCTTCTAACCGCCCGGCCTCTTCTGCTGGCCGCGCATGGCGTCCGATACCTCTGCTGCTACTTCTGATCCGCCAGCCCGCGCGGCTGCCTCGGCTTCCGAACTTCGTGACGAATTACGGATTACAACTATCTCCCTCACTGGAAAAAGGAACTTTGTTGAATGGGTTCACTCAATTCGCCGTGTTCTACAGACAAGGGACTTCTTCACCACTTGACCCGGGCCCCTGCGACTGCACCCTCCGATGACTGGCTTCGCGACGATGGTCGGGTCCAGTCCTGACTTCTCAACTCTATGGATCCTGAACCCTACAGGATGGCAATGTATCATGATACGGCTAAATCCATGTGGGAGGAGCTTCACGCCTATTACTCTGGTCATGACAGCCTACAACATCTGTATGATATTATTTCCGATCTTCAGAATCTTACCCCGGATGCTCCTGGTGATATGCTCTCCTTCGTGGCTAAAGCCAAGAGTTTGGCAGAGGCTTGGATTCAGCATCAGCCTCCTACTACCGATCTCACCACTCAACGCAACTAGAAAGAAGCTGTCGCCATCGCCATGATGATGTCCCGAGTTCCTCCCCACCTACATAGTATTCGGGCTCAGATCCTCTCCTCCGCCACAACTCCTTCACTGTCTGTTGTATGCTCTATGCTGCTCAAAGTCACCCCTCCCTCTGAGGCTCCTCATGATTTTTCCCCAGCTCTTCTTCAGCAACCTCTCCTTCCGAACCCTCCTACTCGTGGATCTTCCACTCGGGGGGGCCGGCCACCGTCTCAGGGACGCGGACGTGGTGGTCGTTCTTCAATGAAATGCACTTACTGTGGCCGCGATAATCATCTTGAAGCTACTTGTTACCGCAAGCACGACCTGCCCCCTCATCTTACTGCTACTACCACTGCTGCTCCTCCTCCCACGGGTCCGTCTGCCCCCGATCTGGCTTCCACTACCCGCCAGGATATTGATGAGCTTCGCACCCAACTCCAACAGCTTCAAGATGCTCTCAGCCGCTCCTCCGGCTCCGTCGCATCCTTTTCTGCGGAAGGTATAACCTGTATCTCTCATAGTCCCTGCTGGATCGTTGATTCCGGGGCCACTCACCATATTACTTCCCAGAAGCCCACCAAGTACCAACGGACGCCTCACCCCCTTTGCATCACTGTGGCCAACGGTGATACCCTTTCTGTCTCTGGCACCGCTGCTCTTCAGCTTACTCCGACTCTCTCTTTCCTCGGTTCTGCATGTCCCGGGCTCTCCTTTCAACTTACTTTCTGTTAGTCGTCTCACCCACGACCTTGATTGTTGCATAACTTTTTCACCTTCTTCTTTCCTTAT
The DNA here is from genome assembly GCA_039513925.1 of Platanthera zijinensis. Taxonomy (NCBI): domain Eukaryota; kingdom Viridiplantae; phylum Streptophyta; class Magnoliopsida; order Asparagales; family Orchidaceae; genus Platanthera; species Platanthera zijinensis. The sequence goes on along the minus strand of CM077089.1, from coordinate 181,020,663 downwards.
GCAGGATCGTCGCACCCGGAGTACCATTGGTAAGGGGCAGCTGTTGAACGGGCTCTATATCTTGGACATCCCACCTACTACTCTATCTGCTATCTCCACGGTCGATTGGCATCGCCGCCTTGGGCATGCCCCTCTACCGATTCTCAAGCGGGCTCTTCCTGATGTACCTCTGCAGGAGTTCTCTTGTGAATCTTGTATCTACGGCAAACAACATCGCTCTTCCTTTCCCCCTACTTGTACCAGGAGTAGTACTCCTCTCTCTTTAGTACACTCTGATGTATGGGGTCCTTATCGTGTCCCCAGTATTTTTGGTTATCGTTATTTTGTCACGTTCATTGATGACTACTCGCGTACTACATGGCTTTATTTACTACATGATCGTACTGAACTTACTTATGTATTTCGTGCTTTTTTGACTGAGATGCGTACGCAATTCGATACCCCCTCCGCGCCATCCGCACCGATAATGCTCGCGAATATACCGGGCGTGCCTTCTCTGCTCTTTGCACCGAGTTCAGTATCATCCATCAAACTTCATGTGCCTATACCCCTCAGCAAAACGGGGTCGCCGAACGGAAAAATCGCCATCTTCTCGATGTTGCCCGCTCCCTTATGTTCCAAATGCAGGTTTCGGTCGAATATTGGAATTTTGCCGTCTCCACAGCCTGTCATCTTATTAACCGCCTCCCCTCCTCTGTGCTGAATTTTGCCTCACCACTCCAACTTCTCTCTCCCTCCACCAACCCCACCTCTCTCACACCACGGGTCTTCGGGTGTGTGTGCTATGTCCACCATCTTGGCCCTCCTTCCGACAAGCTTGCTCCTCGGGCTGTAAAGTATATGTTTGTTGGATACTCCCGGACTCAAAAGGGATATGTCTGCTACTCTCCTTCTGATGGTCGGCTGGTTGTTTCTGCAGATGTCACCTTCTACGAACACCAGCCCTTCCACTTGCCTTGCCCCACCTCGTCTTCTGCTCCACCTCTTCCCCGGCCTGCCGTACCAGTCACGCCATCGTCTCTACCCTCTTCTTCCTCCTCTCAACCAGCTCTTCCTGGGGTTCCTCCACCTCTTATCCGGGTCTACTCTCGACCTCCATCCAAGGATACTCCCGTGCACCAGCTCCCCGCTACCAGCGATACCTCGGCTCCGGCAGATCCGGCTCCCGTCTCTACAGCTCATCCCTTGGCCAACTACGTCTCTCTCCATCGGCTGACACCACCTCTCTACGCCTTTGCCACCTCTCTTTCCTCTATTTCTATTCCTAACTCTGTGCAGGAGGCGCTTACACATCCAGGGTGGCGGGCAGCCATGTAAGATGAAATGCGGGCTCTTTGGGCGAACCAGACCTGGGATCTGGTACCTCTTCCTACTGGTCATACCTCTGTGAGCTGCAAATGGGTCTTTGTTGTCAAGCATGCGGCGGATGGCACTGTTGACCGCCTGAAGGCCTGCCTCGTGGCCCGGGGCTTTACTCAGCAACATGGCCTTGATTATGAGGAAACTTTCTCTCCAGTGGCCAAATTGAACACGGTCCGCGTCCTTCTTTCCTTGGCAGTTCATCGTCACTGGCCGCTCTATCAGTTGGATATTAAGAATGCCTTCCTCAACGGCGATCTACACGAGACAGTTTATATGCAGCAACCTCCCGGGTTTGAGACCACGGGGGAGTCTTTGGTATGTCACCTTCGGAAATCCATTTATGGTCTCAAACAGTCCCCACGAGCGTGGTTTGAAAAATTCAGTAAAGTGGTCTGTGCTAGTGGCTTCACTCGGAGCTCGGCTGATTTTTCCCTCTTCACCCGCCACCGGTCAACCGGAACTGTGATCCTTCTGGTCTACGTTGACGATATCCTGATTACTGGCAACGACACAGCAGGAATACAACAGATCAAGGAACAGTTAAACTTCGTCTTTCAGACCAAAGATCTGGGCAACCTTCGGTACTTTCTTGGGCTCGAGGTCGCACGACGCTCTGATGGTCTTGTGTTATCTCAAAGGAAGTACTGTATGGGCCTCCTTCATGATTCTGGATGCAAACCTGTGGAGACTCCTATGGACGCCAATCAGAAGCTCTCTGCCCATAGTTCCGACTCTGACAAGCTGCTTACAAATCCGGAATATTACAGACGCTTGGTTGGGAAACTGATCTACCTTACGGTGACTCGACCGGACATCTCATTTGCTGTAGGAGTTGTGAGTCGGTTCATGCACGCTCCTCGGACATCTCATCTTCAAGCGGTCGAGCGCATCCTTCGATATCTCAAGATCGCCCCCGGACAAGGACTTGTGTATAAGCCATCCACATCTCTATCACTCGTCACTTACTCTGACGCTGACTATGCAGGATCTATCGATGATAGGCGCTCCACTACGGGGTTCTGCACTTACTTTGGTGGTCATCTCATAACATGGCGTAGCAAAAAATAATCTGTGGTTGCACGCTCTTCTGCTGAAGCCGAGTACCGGGCTATGACTGCGGTTGCTTCCGAGCTAACCTGGCTTGAGAGCCTTTTGGGAGACTTAGGTGTTCGTCTCTCATCACCGGCTACCTTATTTTGTGACAGTCAGGCAGCAATACATATTGCCAAGAATCCGGTGTTTCACGAACGCACAAAGCATATCGAAGTTGATTGTCACTTTATCCGGGAAAAGGTACAGTCAAAGAAGATAGATTTGGAGCTAGTACGTGCTTAGTGTATGGGATTGCTAGTTTGGTTAGTGTATGGGATTGCTAGTTGACAGTCAGGCAGCAATACAGTGTTCATGCTTAGTGTATGGGATTGCTAGTTTGGTTAGTTGCTTCAAGTGTTGGTGTGTTTGAGTTTGATGCTAGTACGTGAAGAGGTGTCGTCACCCTCTCCCCATTCTCGATTGAGCGAATCATTTAAAGCGACCCGAACATGTTCTTGTGTTGCGAAGCGGCGCCGGCGACCCGCACAATTTCCTTTTCATGCTTGTAGTGTTAGGACAAACCACTCAATCCGTCCTTTTAATCATTTTTTGCTTTTACAATTAATTTTCTAAAATAGCGAATAAATCCATACCGTGCTCCTTGAGAGATCGATACTTGGGAACTACTCCTCGTTTTATATTACTTGAACGATCAATGCACTTGCCGTCATCGCATCAATAAAAAAGGAGTTTTGTTAAAAAAAAATTTAATGCATAGCCATGAATAGTTACATGACAAAATATTATAACAATGTCTTTTAAGTTATTATAAGATACGACATATCCTCTTGTTAATTCTCGGTGGAAGAGAACAAAAATTTTTGCTAGCAGATCTTGAAAAAAAATCAGTCAAGGGAGTAAAGAATTTGCAGGAGACGGAAGGACACCTTGCAAGAGAAATGAGGAAACCGACGGCGAGCAGATCTGGAGTGAGCGCGATCGGTGTGCCTGACCTCGTTCCATCGCGTGATCAGGATGAGGAAGAAATGACGAGTGGCAAAGAAGAAAAGCAGGGTTTGAAAAGTACCCGTGAGTTGCGGTTGGAAATAACTGTAAGCACGATTTATTTTAGAAACACACGTTTGAAGGAGTTTTACCACAAAAATCAAAAAAATGGTAAACGCTGTTTTGGATAAAACGGAATGGAAGCCAACCGTCGAAACAATCATAGCCTAAGACTCCAAAGATAAGACCTTATAATTTAAGGGGCTCCTTATATAGATGGAGACCCCACTTCAGGACAAAGACACTATGGCGAAATACATCAAGGAAATTTACACAATTAATTATGAAATATAGTTGTCGGGAATTTTTGTGTCCAATGGAGAATTTATGCGCAATACTAACTGTCGGAAAAAATTGAATGGTTATTAATTGGCGCATGCACGAATCTGAAAATGATGTGGTAGGTTTGTCTATAGCGGACATTAAAAAAGAGCTATGCGGTGGGGAAGTCGAGTGGCCCCATGAAGATAAGTAATTAAGTGGTTGTTGAAAGGAAAATGATTTGGGGATGGAATGGGACATAAATTGGAGGGGCATGGGAAGACACTAGTAGATAACAAACTAGCATGGGCATGGAGACTGAGCTGCAGAATTTGGCTTGCACTAAATGAGAGATTGACGAGGGGAACCCACCAGCGTTGAAAAAGAGTAGCTGGCAGGGAGTGGTAAAAGATAGGGCGTGGTGCGCGAGAATGGCGTGGGGCACTTGAAGGGCGTTGCAGGGTGAGTGGAAAAGAGGCATGCGTAGAGGTATGGGGAACATGAATGATTGCTGCGGTGGAGAGGAATTGTTGGTAGGTGAGACGAACGGCGATGGAGGGGGCAGAGGAGGTGTCAATGCCTGCGACGCGGGTGTTGTGGGAGAACTACTTCCCTAAGAGGGATAGCATTTGTGGGGAGGTGTGAAACAATGGGGAAGAAAATAGGAAGGCTAGCAGCATGCATGATGGGGTAAGGGGAAACAAAGGGTTTGCCGCGACCGTCCGTGGCAGTGCTTACACTCCTAGTTTGTCGTCGACAGTGGAGAAGAGAGTGGTCGCGGCTAGCTCGAATGGCTCGTCTGGGTTGGTTGTGACGGAGAAGCAGCCCGGAGCTTGCGTGCCTATGTCGAGTGGCATATGTATGTTGTGGGGTGACTGTAATTGGATTGGAACGTCGATGTGCAGGGTGTGGGTTGGCCTCCCGTCGGGGCTAGGGCATAGTGGCTGAATATGCACTTGTGCGAGGAGCTGGCGCCGAAGCTTGTGCGCGATGGCGAGGAAGATATCCATGGCCTCGTCGAGCCGATCATAGCGGGAGCCTACAACGAAACCGCAATTGGGGACATGGCGGGGTAAACAAAAAAAAAGGTGGTTCCTGTCGGCCGAAGTGGCGGGCGGAGAGCAACAGGTCGGACCAATTGATACGTGGTAGCCATATCAAGAATGAAGAACACGAACAGTAGCTTCCATCACATGAAAATAAAAGATATACTTAGAAGACACGCTCCGACCAAACACCCGGAGGCTGGTCCTCCAGAGCACTCTTCTTTCCCAAAGAGAGACTAAGATAATAAGTCTCCAAATTTAAGATCTCACTACTTATGGGTCTCCTTATATAACTGGAGAGTCTACTACATGACAGACACTATCAAGGGCAATTGCATAAATAAACGAAATATAAGATGATCCATAAAGGTGGCACATCTGCGGGAGAGCTCTCGTGTAGTGAGGAAAGTTGTTTGAGCGCTTTTGCGCAAGGCGTATATGTATCAGATCTTTCCTAAACTGCATCATCATGATGCATGCAAATGTTATACTCATCATATCACCCATAAAGATGGATCTATAGTTTTGTTGTCTTTTGGTTTCATGGGTTTGCCGAAAGATCTAAGTTGCAATTCACGGTTGAAATCTTATAGGGTGTGCCGGTGAGGTTGATCATCATGGAGAGAAAAAGGTCAATAGGATGTAGTTCATCATTGAAATCCGTGAGTCGTCATCAGCTCTTGTTCATTCCAATGATTTTGTTAGAATTGTTGTTAGAAGTTGGGGGAGGAGTGGAGATTGGAGGGGCTTGTGGAAAGGAATTGTCGGAGGGATTTGGGGGATTAATGACAAGATTAAGAAGGGAGCAAGAGGAGAGGATATGTAGGAAGTAGAAGAAGTTTTGGGCGTAGAGAGCTAGGCAGGTTACTAAGAGATTTAATAGGCTAAGTTGCAAATGATCATTATATATTCATTATCCTCTCTTGAATAAAGGTTTTCTTTTTATAAAAATAAAAACTAACTCTATCTTCCAACTAATCTTTATGATCTCAACAACTGCCAAATTATTCCCTAAATGCCATGATCATTACACATTCAATAATATGGTACCATCTATGAAATTAGTTTGGAGTTTTGTTGAATGGTCAGTGAACCTCATCATGGCGATAGTACTTCTGGTACTCCGCCCATTGCTCAAGAGCTCCAAGACTTCTCACATTGACGCTCCGTCGACGGCTACTTCCCCTTTGTACTATCATAGCTTCTTTCTTATCATCTGCCCATTTTTCTTTGGTCGGGCATCCTTTTTTTATGCAAGCTGCCTGTCGGGCAGGACCTAAGCCTAGAAACCGCCAAGAACTTCAACCTCCTCCGAATTGTGCTCGCGTGTTCCTGTCTCATACTTGTGTAAGAACCCATGTTGAATGTAATCTGATGTAACATAAATTTTAATGAATAAAATCACACACCGCTAAATGTTTGCGTTGTGCAAAGCTTGACTTTGCTGATCTCGACCTTTCTCTTCTTGTCCAACCACTCGTGAACCAGAGTATTCTTCCACCATGCAGTCAGTCTTCATAACCTTTTTAGAATATCCGAGTGGGTCTGGGCATTTTTCACCCCAACATTATGCTTCTCTTTTTTTTCCTTGAGTTGCTTGTGATTTCCTATTGTTGATAGATGGCAGAGGTACGAGGAAAAGCCACTGAGATAGAGAAAAGAAGAGAGAATTACGGTTCTTAAAAACAATAATTGGAAGAGATAGAGCAGTTCATGTAACACTTTTACCTCATTTCATGTAATCCATATCTGTCAGAGTGGAAAATAGAGGACAAAGGAATTGGGTTAAAACTTGCATATCCTCATTTCATTCTCTTCGGATTGAATACAAGCATACACACTTTTACCTAAAATTCCTTCATAAAATGAAAATTGCAAAAAATTATGCTAGATAAAACTACATAATAATCATGGTAATTTAGATTTGCAAAACATCTATGCCTATCAATTTTACTTCTTCGTAAATGTTGTCCGCAGAACAAATCAATAATATGTCCAGCTCCTTTGAAAATGAGCATGCCCTCAAGTTCAAACGCACAATCCCTATGCCACTTTCGATTGTGACCAAGGTTTTGAGAACCGGACCGGACATAGAACCGGTCTTGAGAGAGGTTCAAGGTTCAATCGGTTTGACCGGTTGAACCAGGGTTGAACCGTTTTGACATTAGTAACTAGAATTATAACTTATCATCATCTGAATATACAAATTAAACAAGTTACGCATATATGTTGAACTACAAAATGTCAAAAACTACTCAAAGTGAACCTTGTACTCATTTTCCAAGGATATGACTAAGTGAACCTTGTACTCTTGTCCATCACTCTACAATATTACTTTACTTGACTAAGCTACTATTGATATGACTTCGAGTCGTGCCAGCTCGAAGTCAGATTAGAGAAAAATTTGGTTCGTAATCTACTCAAAATCAAAAAAAGTTGCTCAACAAGACAACATCCAACATGTAATGCAAGATCAACAAATGATTTATATAGTTGTCCAACATTTAATATTTGTAGAGTTGCCTAATTTGTAAGCTATACTGAGTAAAAATTATCAATGAAAAGTTGAAAACAAACAAAATGAGAAACAAATGATTTATATTGGTCACAAGTGAAGGAACCAAAAGCTGATCACCAGGCCCGAAAATGCTAAGAGTGCATAACAGCTAACACTTCACCATGTGACTGTAGTGGCGTTTTAGCTTAAAAAGTCGGTTTGAAAAAAAAATATTTGTGATTGCACATTTGCACCCACCCAAATGCTGCCTTCATTATTGATAATCGTGTTCACGAGGATTACCACTCTCCTAAACTGCACATTAATGTTAGCAAATGTTATGGAAACCTTATGTGTATGTGGCATCGACTCCTCCCCATTGTAAATTCCATGAACACCATCAAAGACAACACTGGGAGAACTGGAGTAGATTAATCCTTTGACATTGCATTCAAATGGGGGCTTCTCAGAGAATGGGGGCTATTTATATTGATAACCATTTCACACTTAGCTATTTATATTATATTGCCTAATTTGTAAGCGTTGATGAAAATGGGGGCTTCTCAGAGAAAAAACCAGGGATGGGAGGAGCAATAATACTCTTAGAAATGAGAGATCAAACCTCAGAAATCAGAGAAATACCCAAAAAAAAGTTAGCCGCCGCGATGAAGGAAGATGATCCAAAGGAAGATGCTCGCCTCGCCTTCGAAGCTTCTTGTCTACGTGAGGAAGAAAACACTCACCTCCCCGTCGAAGCCGCGGATCGGCGTGAGGAAGAATAAGCTGGAAGAACGCTCACCTCGCCGTCTGAATGAAATGACGATTGTCAAATCTCAATACCCTAAATTAAACCTAAAGGCTAAAGCCTTAAAACGTAAAAACCATTTTCAACCGCCTGATTAGATATCAACGGTGAAAAGGAGAAATGGGTAGGATTTCGGAATCGGACGGTCTCCTGGAAACCGGCCCGGTTTCCGGTTAACCGGTCCAACCGCCCGGTTAACCGGTTCTAGGCCAGTTTTCGGCGGGGGAGGTTTTAAGAACCTGACCGGACCGTCCGGGAAACCGGTTGGCGGTCCAACCGGTTGAACCGGCCGGTCCGGTCCGGTTTTTAAAACGTTGATTGTGACGCATCTTCTCATTTTATTAGAACATCTCTTATGCCTCTGTTCACATGCACCCTTATTGCTTTGATGGGCGGTTGGAAATGGGGCCTTCAACCATTGGAAGACGGTTGGCAGTGCTCTGAGGGAATTCATCTCGGTAAGGGTTGATGCAGAGAAATGAAATAACGTACGTATCTTCGCATTTGGGGAGATAGCCAATTTGTAAGCCATCACACCAACTCATGCCACCACCTGAAAAGGGCTGTAAAATATTGGAGAGAGTTTGTGTGTTGGAATAGTGGAAAAAGATAGTTATTAGTAGGGGCGCAGTTCCAACCATGCTCAACCACGCACCTCAAAGCGGACTTCATGATGGTGTTCATCATAGTACTTATTCATACATTCCTTAGCTTGTCCTTAGCAGTCATGCCTGTGGCTAGGATCTAAATGCCATTTTCGAATGCTCAGTTCATCCCATCCACCCCTTCAAAATTTAGTTCATAAGAGGAAAGACCCAAGTTCTCATCTAAACATGAAACAAAAAGGTGTCTGTAGGATGTGTGATAGGATGTATTGTTGTAGAATTCGACCAAGGGATCCAATTGACCCATTGTGTTTATGGCTTATGACACATCACAAGTGCATCTCAATGGTCCTATTCATCACATTCGTATGTGCATTGGATTGGGTAGTATGCTGATGATAATACTAGTTGAGTTCAGCTCAATCTGAAAAGCTCATGCCAGAAGCAGCTAGTGAACACATTATCTTTATCTGATACAATGGTCTCTGGAAGCTAATGGAGGCAGAAAAAGAGCTCAATGATGGCTTGAGCCACACACTGATAGTGGTATAGGGGCGGGGACAATTGAATGAAATGAGTCCACTTTGAAAAACGATCGGCCGCATGAATACGATCATTTTACCTTCAAATTTATGTAGTCTATCAATGAAATTCATTGATATATCTGCCAACAACTAGTTAGGAATAAAGAGAGGTTGGAGTAATCCAGTTGGGCGAAGATGCTTGAGCTTGTTAGGCCGACGTACTAGGCAGTTCCCCACGAAAGTGCGGACCTCACCTCTTCGCCCTTTCCAATAAAAGTTTGATCATATTCACTGGAGCATTTTTTGATCACTTCATGAGTTTAATTGTGGATTGAAGCTACGATAATAGGGAATAGTGGGAAGTGGGCATAGCATATAAGGTCTTTGTTGACTATCCATATTGATGTTTCGATCTTGAAGATGTGTGCTGGTAGCTCCAATTGGATGTTAGACCATATAATTTCCTCAGTGAATGTATCAAAGATACAAACAGGGGGTCCATGTATGACTCTTGCCGATAAGGCATCCGTTGCCTTATTGAGGCATCCCGCACTGTATTCAACCCTAAAATTGAATCACAATTTTTTCATACCAAACACTGCTGTGTTCATGTTTTCAGTTTATGCCTCAAGAGGTGCGTCAAGATGTGATTAAGTGCCTTGACAATGGATATTAGGTGCCCTTTATATGGATTCGATGCCCTATATATACCACCAATTTGCCACTAAAAGAACATTTTCTCTCTCTTTAAGATGTTGTGGTGCTTAATCAACTATGTAGTACTAAGTGCCACATGTTGAAGATGTTCCGCACAAGGAGTTATAAATACGAGGGATCGTTGGACAAATTGAAAACCCAATAACGTGAAATGACCATAGTGTGTTTAGTACGCAGTCTTCTCGATATCCTTTATATGCATTTTCCTTATGTTGTATCCTAACTGAATTTCCAGTTTGGTGAACATGCTAGTTCCCTGCAGTTCATCCGTTAACTACTCAACTAGCATGAGAACTTATCCTCTTTTTTTTTTTATTTAATCATATTTATTTTGGCCCAATATTAATAAAGAGGAAAAAGGTTATTGATTGGGTCGAAGATGTGGTTGGACCAGTCTCATCCTTCTGGAAGAAAGGATATTTGTACATTGGCCATGATCCAGTTCTCATTGGGGATGCATGCCTTTGAGCTCTCAAAGCTCATATGAGAAGCCATGCAATTTCTTGTGCATCAAATCTGGTGTGTTATCACTGTGTATAGCCTGAACCAAGGAAGTGAGCCCTGCCATTCTCTATTTCAAGTTACCCGCCAGTTGATCATCTGAAAGGACAAGTGAGTGCGATGAAATCACACATAATGTTCCTCAATGTGCTAATCCATTTCATGCGCAACACACCATCGAATTGGTCCAAGGGGATGGCATGTAGATCCATCGAAAAGGAGCATACAAAGCATGCAACTGTATTTCCTCGCAGATACCTAGATTGTTGATTTTTTCCTCATCGGCTACATTACCTGCATACTCAATCATGAGAATGAGTACGGCCAACCGTAGGGCGTCACTCTTACTGTTGAAGTTATGAGTGCTCCATGAATCCGCTAGGGCTAAAAATCATTGACTGGAAATGAATTCCTTGATCTGCATGTTTTAGGAGTTTTGCATTCCTGAGATGGTGAGAAGTGAGTGCTTGGGACCAGTATATTCCTTGTCTTCCTCTTGTTCATCAAACTCATCTAGTTTTGACTGGAAGAGTTTCGTACATTGGCGGCCCTTAACATAGGGCCCTTCGTAGTTAAAGCTTAGTCCATGCACAACGATTGTTCATTTCATCTCTAGAAATTTTGTTTACAAATGATAGTGTTATTCTTGCACTCTCTAGCATGAACCCCCATGATTTGATACTTGGCCCCGACAGGTTTATATGATTCTGTATTTTGCCAAGGCCATCTTCCATTAGGCATATTCTCCACCTTCATGCAGCAGTACTCTGAGCTAAGATCTTGGCCATGATCAGGTTGATTTTTCAAACTCGATATCAAGTCACAAATACCATTGAAGTTCGGCAATGAATATTGGAATCTGCTGTTTGATATGAAAGAGGTGGCATGTGCCAAAATCTGCCTAAAAGCCTAGGATTTTCGAGGGGATTGCTGCATAAGGGCAGGCAAAACATATGTTGCAAAAGACCTTGAAATTCTCCCCATTTTAGGCTTGGGGGTGTTTGATGTAGACTAACTTTTGTTTTGTTGTTTTCTTTTTTTAGGAGGGAAAAAAGAGTGCGAGTTAAATTAGGGAACACGACTAGGTCAATTAGTTTGCATTATGATCACGAGATCAAGAGTGGACTCTTTAGTATTAATTGTTGAGCCTAATCGATTTACAAAAAAACATTTAGGCTCCATTTGGAGGGACTTATTTTCACCGGTCAAGCGGTTGCAAAAGTCCGGTTCATGCGGTCGCAACTGCTTGACCGGTGAAAATAAGTCACCCCAAACGGAGCCTTAGTGAGAGATGAAGAGGGCTAATATGCCGCAAGTATTGCACACATGAATAGCTGCAAGTCCATATTGAACTTGAGAATTTACGACAATAGAAGAGGATGCATGTAGGTAAATGAGTGAGATCACTTCAAAACAAATTGCATACAATTATTCTAATAGAGAGGAAGCTAAAATTATATTTGCGGTGATTTCCAGGGTATGAATTTGGCCGGTATGGGGTGCTGTTTAGGTGGTGTTTTTTTTTGGATTTAACGAAAAATAAAGGGCTCGTGTAGTTCGGTGGACTGGGAGAGGATACCGACGGGGGTCTTCGGCTGGTGTTTTTAGGATAGGGTTCAGGGTTTGGTGGCCCAGTCAGAAGTTGGGAGTTCTCTTGGAGGGGAATATGATGCTGGATGGCTACGGGTGAGGAGGAAGGGTTAAAATGGTACTTCGAAGGGGGGGGGGGACCGCCGGACGGGATCGGAGTGGAACATGATGGTCGTTGTGAACAACAATCACGCGTCGTCGATGGAGGAGGCACGGGAAAGCGTCGTTGGATGTCGTCCTTCCCTCAACCGGAATTGACAGAGGCTCGAGATGGTATAGACATGCTAAAGACATGTTTCGCCGGGTAGGAAACTTCTTGGAATATCGAGAAATAAGAACGAACATGGTCAGTTTCTCAATTTTCTCTGGGCTGTTTTTTGAGGAAGGGGGATCTGATTTTAATAGGTGGATTAAGGCTTTGTTTGGCTCGGCTGTAGTGGTGCCGTGGTGGGAAGCAAGTGTGGGAAAATTAGTTATTTTTCATAGTTGTGAGAGAATCAGTGGACTGTTTGAAAGAATAATATTTGCAGTGTTCTTTTAAATGTAGAAGTTATTTAAGCTGTTTAGCTATAATGACCAAGCATAATAATATTGCCAATTCTTTTCATGAAGGACCACATGATTCAATTGTTTTTTTTCTATCATGATCAAATTACTGTAACAGATGATATTATTAAAAAAATTTTGCAATCGTTGCTCTAAAGAGTGAATAAATAGAGAAAATAATGTCTAATATATGTCAAAATACAAAATCTCAACTCAAATCCCAACTTGAAAAATCAGGCATAAACTAATGATGACTAAAAGGGAAAAATTGTTGGAGCATGCGTTTCACATTCCTTGATTTGAGAATAGCAAATCCCGAATGTATTTGATCATAGTTTGTTTATGGTGTGCAGATATAATAGGTTAAATACTCCTATGGATGTGAACTGAAGTTTAGAAGACGGGATTTGACAAAATGTGATATCGCGGGCGATACCTTGTTATCACCAGCGATAACCTTGATGACGTCAGCCACATCCCGCGCGGTTAAGCCACGACACATTTTCTGAGGTGTCGCCAAACGATAGTGATTATCGCTCGCGATAGCCCCACGACCCAATCACGTTTGCTTTTCAACCGGCACGAACACCTTGGCGTGGGACACGTGGCAGCATATGAAGATATCAACAATGATAACTACCTATCGTCGGCGATAGAGGCAAAATCTATAAAAGGCTGGAAATTCATGCCATCAATGTTACACACCTCTTGGAGACAGTATTCTCGTGCACTCTCAGCCTTATATCTCCGTTTCCAGAAAACTTCCAACCACCTTCAAAGTTTGAGAGCGAAGAAGACGTTCGTGTACTTCAATTCTGGCGATCTTCACTGCGCTTCATCAATCTCCTACAGAGCTCTACATTTGAGGGAGTTTTAGATTCATATTTCATTTTCTTGCATTCTTTCTTTTTGATTGTAAACGATGAAGAATTCGCTGTCTTGCGTGCGACGACTAGGCCCTTGTGCGGTTTTGGGGGAATTTGCCGCCTTGTGTGCATCGACTAGGTCGAGGTTAGATCTAGGGTGAGACTAGATGTCGTATCTAGGGAGAGATAAGCTATAGCCGACCCGATACTTGGGAGAAGGATCGGTGAATTCATAAAAAATTATTTTGTCATATAGCCTTGATTTCAAACTTTATTAAAATCATCATTTGTGCAATTTTTTTAAAGAAATAAAGTTTTCATTCTCATATCTATTTTTTTAAGTGTTAATTCCTTATTAGTATTTATCAAGAGAAATTATCTTTGTGAATTTTATTTGTAAAAAAAAAATTAAGTTCTTAATTTTTTTTTAAAAAGACTCTTAGTCACCCCTTTTAAGGGCGCCATCAGATCGAACACTTGGTATCAGAGTTAGGTTATTTTAAAACGGTTTCACCATCAGGAATAATAACGCACCATGATCACACATTTTCTGAGGAGCAAGAAATTAGTAGACCTTTATTCACTGGATCTGACTATAACTACTAGAAAACACGAATGCGATGTTTTCTAATTGCCTTAGATATTGACGCCTGGAATATACTAGAACAATGTTACACTCCTACATTTGTAGTTGAAAATATTTCTATGGAAAAAGCTATGGATAAATGAGATGATCTAGATAAGCTAAGGTGCAAAAATAGCGCTAAAGTTATGAATGTACTATTTTGTGCGTTAGATGAAACTGAATCTAATAGGACTTGCACTTGTGAAATTGCTTATAATATTTGGAATTTACTTGAAATTACTGATGAAGGTACTTCACAGGTGAAGGTTTCGAAGCTATTTCAAATTAAGTATGAGTTTGAAAAGTTTAGAATGAAAGTTGACGAAGATGTTGATTTGATGTACAACAGATTCACAAATATTATCAACGATTCCAAAGTGCTAGGAAAGAACTTCTCCAATGATGACTTCGTGAGAAAGATTCTTAGATCGCTTCCCCAAAATTCAATCCAAAAGTGACTGTCATCTCAGAGTCACACGATCTAAAGACTATTCAAATTGAAAGCATTATTGAGAATCTCAAAACCCATGAAGTGAAGTTAAGGATTCAACAATAAGAGTACAATACAGAGCCGAAGAAAAAAGCATTGGCGTTGAAGTTGAAGAATTATGAAGAGAGTGATTCTGCTGAGGATGATGAGGAAGATGAGGAGAGTCCGTTTGTGAAGAAGTTTAAAAGATTTATGAGAAATCCGAAGAGAAGAAATTCCTTTAAGAAATATTTTAATAAGGAGTTGACATTTAAGAAAGGAAAAGAAAAGGTTGATGATGACGATGATGAGAAACATCCGCCATCGGAATGTTATTGTTGTAGAAAGGTCGGACATATCCGGAGCAAGTGCCCAAATATATGAAAGAGCGGAACGACAAAAGACACAAAAAAGGAAAAAAAAATGTGTTAAAGGCGAAAACGTGAGATGATTCCTCATCTGAGATTCAAGTGGATCGAGTACAAACAATGGAGAAGATGTCAACCTGTGTTTGATGGGAAAGAGTAACACAACATTCAATGATGAATGTAGTGTGCAAAGCGACATTGAGGTAACTCTTTGCTTATATGAATTATTATATTCAATTTTTTTTACAAATTTGCAAATTTTTTGATAAAGTTTAAAAGAAATTGATTTGTTAAAATCAGAAAATAAACTTTTATTAAGAGAAAATAGAAAAATATCAAATGAACTTAAGGTATTCGGAAAAAAGAAGATAACTTGCCAAGAGTGCGTTCATTTTTTGACAAGAGTAAAAGAATTGAAAGAAGCTCTTTTCGAGTCTCATTCTACCATTGAAAATCTTACTAAGAAAATGGGGGAATTAGAAAGATTTCTTAAATCTTCTCTTTCTCAGATTGAAGAAGGTAAGAAAACCTTTGCGAATCAGCATGACATGCTAGTTTTTGAGAACACCGCTTTGCAAGTCCGAATTCATGACTTAAATGTGGCAATAAAGAAATTTAGAATTGACCAAAAATCACTGGATATGATATTAGCCAATCAGTGTCATGGATCTGCAAAATTTGAGCTTGTTACACTTCTGGAAGCTATCGCCCAACGATAACTGCTATCGCCGACGATATCAAAAATTCCAAAAACTCAAAATTTAATAATCAAAATGTAATAACTATTATGTTGTTATCTCATCTTTAGAGTCCACAGAAAACACTGAAAATGATTTCATCTCCCTTTATTACTTGTGTCAAATATAATAAATTTGGTCACAACACAGACAAAGTTTAAGAGTGCATTTAAATAAGTCTGGGTGTCTAAGGTTTCCACCTATTCTATGAGAGGAACAATTTGGGTAATCATATCTTTTCTCTCATCTTTTTTCTATGTGTGTTGGCAGGTTAAGGGCAAAGAGGATGTGTGGTACTTAGACTTAAGATGTTCAAAATACATGACGGACAATAAATCAAAATTCCTTAGCCTTGAAATGAAGAAAGGAGGGATATTGACTTTTGGTGACAACAAAAAAGGATGGATCATGAGCATCCGTGTAGTGGGTAACGAATCTTTTTCTATTTCGAATGTTTTATATGTAGATGATTTGAAACATAATTTAATTTCTATTAGTCAATTATGCGATAAATGTTTAACTATTCTATTTGAATCATCTAAAAATCTTTGCAAAATTATTGATTCAAAAACAAACATTATTGACCTAGATTTCATAATATTTATATGATAACTTTTCATGATCTTTCACATTCATCATTAAAATGTTTTATTTCTAAAGATAAAAAATTAGAATTGTGGCATTGGAGTCTTGGTCATTCTAGTGCCAAACTAATTTTGAAGCTTTCAAAAGATAAATTAATTAAAGGATTATCTTTATTAAAGAAAATATATATTCTCTTTGCACGCCTTGTCAAAAAAAGAAAATTTTCAAAATTTTTCGTTTAAGAGCAAATATAATGTTTCTACTACTAGACCTCTTCAATTGATTTATATGGATTTATTTGGACTAGTTAGCACTCCAAGTCTAGGTGGTAGAAAGTATTCTTTTATTTTAATAAATGGTTTTTCAAGATTCTGTTGGACTATATTTTTGACTTCCAAATCCGATGCATTCTTTGAATTTATTAAATTATGTTTTGTATTCAAAATGAACTTGATTTAAAAATTAAAATGTATACTCTCAGATCATGGAGATGAGTTTGAAAATGATAGATTTATTACTTTTTGCACTGATCTAGACATAAAGCATGATTTTTCGCTCCTCGCACAACACAACAAAATGTAGTGGAGAGGAAAAATAGGAATCCTTCAAGAGCTAGCTCATATTATGTTTTTTGAGCATGAGTCACCTATATCTTTTTGAGCCGATACAGTGAATCTTCATAATATGTTATTAATCGTGTCATGTTTCTTCCATTTTGAAATTAACTTCTTATGAATTATATTATTAAAAGAAACCAAATGTATCATAATTTAGAGTTTTTGGTTGCAAATATTTATTTTAAACACTAAGGATACATTATGTAAATTGATGAAAAATGAGATGAAAGAATTTTTATTGATTTTCTTAAACTAGTAAAACTTATCGAATTTATAATAAAAAAATAAAAATAGTTGAAGAATCTATTCATGTAAGATTTGATGAGTTTGTTCTTTATGTAGATTCTAATATTACATGTAACAAATAAGAATCCCTTCCTCATTTGGACCATAAAAATGATGAATTACTTGGAGGAAGAAGTGGAAGAATATGTGTCTTCAAGTGAACTCAGATTTACAAAAGATCATCCAAAGGAACTAATCATTGGAGAACCATCAAAAACGGTTAGTACACGTTCTTTTTTACATGATTTATTTTCAAACCTGTTTTTATTTCCGAAATAGAAGCTAAAGACGTTTTAATCGCCTTAAATGATGATTTTTGTTTTAGCTATGAATGAAGAGTTTAATCAATTTGAACGTAATATATTTAAATACTCGTAGAACGACCTTTTAATCATCATGTAGTAGTTGTTAAGTGAATTTTAAAAAATAAATTAGATATTGAATATAGAATTTGAATTACACGGAACAAAACTAGATTAGTAGTAAAATGATATGAACAAATTTAAGTGGTAGATTTGATGAATTTTATGCACATGTAGCATGTCTTGAGGCAGTTAGAATATTTCTTGCATTTGTTAGTTTTAAAAAGTTTAAATTATTTCAAATATATGTTAAAACTGCATTTTTAAATGAGTATGTAAAGAAGAAGTTTATGTAGAACAACCCCCAAATTTTGTTAATGAAAAAATTTCCGATCATGTTCATAAATTATAAAAGGCAATTTGTGGTTTGAAACGAGTGACTCGTGTTTGGTATGAAAGATTAACTTTATATTGTTAAAATATTATTATAAAATGAGAAGTGCGGATAGTGCACTCTTCATTAAGCATGTTAATAATGATTTTGTTGTTTACAAATTTTTATTTATGATATTATTTTTGGGAACTACTAATGAAGAGTTGTGTAATGAAGTTATTCTGGTTATGAAAAATGAATTTGAAATGAGTATGGTAGGAGAATTTATTTATTCTAGGATTTCAAATTACATAAAAATATGATGGTATTTTTATTTGTCAATCTAAATATATTCATGATGTTTTTAAAAGATTGGATTTGAAAATCTTAAGCAAGCTAATATTCATATGAGTGCTAAAATTAGAAAAAGATGAAAGTCGAAATTTTCTATAGATTAAACACCTAATAGAGGAATGATAAGATCATTATTGTATTTAACTGCATAAAATCCGATATTATATTTGCTGTTTGTTTTTGTGCGATATTTTAGACTAATACCATATAGAATCACATTTAAAGCGGTTTAAATAGATTTTTGCGAGATCTTCTCGGTAACCTCTAGATTATGATTATGATATTCAATAATGTGTTATTTTA